>JAJMLR010000004.1:423013-509254 GCA_030569745.1 Petasospora bimundalis
TTTTTTTTTTTTTATTTTTTTTGCATTGTACCCTTTTTTTTGTTTTCTTTAATCTTTTGTATCTTTTCAATTAATCTGAGTCAGCTGTTGTGGGTAGGAAGATAGTGGAAGGCTCTGTTCTTGTTTGACCACTGTTCTCTTGATATACACTCGGACTTAAGATGGAGAAGAAATATGCTGAGTCGCTTTCCTCTATCGTTGTGCCATCATCTGCATCTGATAGGGCAGACGACTCAAGATTTAACAAGTTCCGTAAGTGGTTATACCTCCAGGATGAGGATTTGACATTATCTGAGTCATTCCTTATCAATAAGGATCTTACTCCTGTTCTCGATGACGAGGAAAGACCATGGACTTGGTTTAACTTTGTCTTCCTTTGGGTCTCTGAATCTTTTAACATTAATACCTGGCAGATTGCATCAACAGGTGTTGAGGCCGGACTCTCATGGTGGGAAACTTGGATCTCAGTCTGGTTAGGTTACTCCTTCTTAGCATTCTTTGTCTTCATTTCGCAAAGAGTCGGTTCTCATTATCATATTTCCTTCCCAGTTGCATGTAGAGCTTCATTTGGTACATTTGGATCAATTTGGCCTGTTTTGAACAGAGTTGTGATGGCAATCATCTGGTACTCCGTTCAAGCATGGTTAGGTGGTGAATGTGTGCAACTTATGCTTAAGGCAATCTTTGGATCTGATTTGGATTCAAGAATTCACAATGCTATTCCAAGTTCAGGTACTACAACTTTCCAATTCTTATGCTACTTCCTCTTCTGTCTTTTCTCTCTTCCATTTATCTATACAAGACCACAGAAAATTAGACATTTATTCACAGCTAAGGCATACCTTTGTTCTGCTGCAGGTATTGCATTCTTAGTTTGGACACTTGTTCGTGCTGATGGTATCGGTCCAGTTGTTCATCAGAAAACTCAAATTACTGGTTCCACTCACGCATGGGCTTTCATCTCTTCTACTTTGACCTCTTTGGCTAATTTCTCAACTTTTATCCTTAACTGTCCAGATTTTACAAGATTGGCAAAGACACCAAGTGCATCTGCACTTACACAGCTTATTTCTATCCCAGTTTGCTTTGCCTTGACTTCCTTAATTGGTATTTTGGCATCATCTGCTTCTAAGCAGATGTATGGAGAAGTTTATTGGTCTCCATTGGACTTGTTGACACGCTATGTTGAATCATATACTTCGGGTGATCGTGCTGGTGTCTTCTTTATCTCAGCTGCATTCTGTTTGGCACAAATTGGTACAAACATATCTGCAAACTCTATCTCTGCTGGAACAGATGGTTCTGCATTGTTACCTCGTTTTGTTAACATTAGACGTGGTGGATTTGTTTGTGCTGCTATTGCATTTGCCGTATGCCCATGGAATTTTATGTCCTCTTCTGCTAACTTTACGACTTATCTATCAGCATACTCGGTTTTCCTTAGTGCTATTGCCGGTGTTATCTCTGCTGATTATACCGTTGTTAGAAGAGGTTACATCAATGTACTTCACTTGTACTCCAATGCAGAGGGACTCAACTACACCTATAACAAGCTTGGTTTCAATTGGAGAGCTTATGTAGCTTACATTTGTGGTATAGCTCCAAATGTTGTTGGTTTTGTTGGTGCTTGTGGTGCTACAGTTCCTATTGGTGCAACTTATGTTTATAACGTCTCTTTCTTTGCTGGATACATCTCAGCATTTGTTGTTTACTGTCTTTTGGTGTGGATCTCACCTGTGAAGGGTATGCCAGAACCTCAATTCTTAAGTAAGAAAGGTTGGTATGAACAGAACTGGCAGTTTGAGAGTTCTGAGTTCTTGGATGCAGTCAAATCTGGTGAAGCCGAGAACATTTACACCAAGGGTGGTGCTACTTTGATGAACTAAAGAGATAGATACGGAGTACTTATATTGTATATTTTGATTTGGTGATGATTTTAGAGTCTTTTTTTTTTTTATATCTTTTGATTTTTTTCTTCAATCTATTAGTGATTAATATAATAATAATAACAACAATGACAAATTTTTTTTCTTAATGAACAATAGTACAGTAATAATGAATAACACTAGTTCAGTCCTGAAATATGTTTCATGTAGAAGAAGCAGCATGTTGCAAACATGAACATTCCCAGTGCAATACCCCAGAACCACATTAGACCGTCATATTCTTGTCCTGGGACTATAACGTTCATACCCCACAAACCTGTGATGATGTTCATTGGTAAGACGACCGTACCCAATATAGAGATCTTACCTAGAACGTCATTCGTATCGTTGTTAACTTTTGTCATATCAATGTTGATCTGTGCCAAATAATTAGAATGTGAACGAGCCAGTAGTTTCTCGTAATGATTTAAAGATTGTACCATGGTAACGATATGATCTTGAATATCACCAAGGTACATACCAATTTCTGAACGAGGAGCAACTTCCCATTGTTCGTTACATCTTTTAGCAAAACCTTTAATGACATCAACTTTTGAACCCAACAATCTTAATAATGACATAACTCTTTTTCTTGATTCACCAATACGTTTCAAGAGGTCACCTTTCCTTTTCCATTCAATAAGATTTGAAGAAGTTGATCTTGTACTTACAGAACTGATACTTTTCACTGATCGACCATCAATGACACTGCTTTTTCTATGTCTTAATGATGGTTGTTCCAATTCATAATCATCATCACTATCACTTGATTCTTCATCAGATGAATCATTACCTGGATGCATCTTTAAGATTGCATCTTCAATATCATTAACTTCATCTTCAATACTTTCAATCATTGGACCAAATGCATCAGTGATATCATCAATCAATGCATATGCAATCCAATCAGCACTTACTGTTAAATATTCTCTCAACAAACGAGCTCTTCTACGAACGTTAACCGGATGTGGAGTTGGAGCAAAATGGAATGTCAAGACTGCATGACGGAAAACGATGATATAAACGTTTAATGGTTCTAATTCATCATTCTTGGGCATATGTTTTTCACCTGATTTCCGTTGATATCTTTCACGTTCCATTTGTTTACGGGTTTTCCTCTTTGAAGAAGATTCTGATCTCAAAGAAGAAGAAGATACATTTGAATGATGTCCATTATTGAAAAGACGATTCCATAATGTCTTTTTAATAGTTGATGCAGTATCTTCAACTTGTTGTTTTTGCATACGTTTCTTTTTACGTTCTTGTACTATATCAAATGAACGGAAACATACAAAATAGTATTCTTTAAAGAGTTCAACTTTTTCACGAGTTTCACCTAAAAAGATATCTTCAGTTGTTAATGGATGAATTTGGAAAGCCTTTGATATAACTTTCATCTCTTCCTCGGTTGGATTCAAGACATCAAGCCAAAATGGTGAAAATTCTTCACCCATTGAAGAGGTCTTTGTCTCCGACGTTGGAGTTTGATCTCTTGTAGAAGAAGAAGTACTTAATTTTGAATATTCTTTACAATCAAACAAATCACCAAATTTTTGACCTTGTTGTAAGAGACCAGCAATAGTTGGAGAATGCACTGTGGAATCCAAATCTTCTCTAAAATAAGTGAATCTAAAATGTTCTGGATTGTTATTAACGATATGTGGTGGATAGTTGATTGTTTTCAAGAAATCTGAATTTTTGGGTTTTGTTTTATCAAATGGATTAATCTTTGGTGGTCTCAATCTTCCATTTAAAGTCTCTGTTTCATTTCTATCAATCTTAGAGATTATTGGATGTGTAAAACCAACTTGAATATCATATTCTTCATCTTCTTTCCTTTCAATCTCCTCCGTTTGGAATTCCTCCAATACTGATAAATCAGGCCAATTTTTAACTCCTTGAATACCATCAAGTACATCCAGCGGGAAGCAAACATCATCCAATGAACTTGTAATGGAATTTCTTCTTGTACTTGGTTTGGAGTGCGGTTGATCCTCTGTATGATGACTACTATGAGTATTATTATCACGAGCGAATTGTTCAACATCAATAACCGATTCACCATTTGTAGAACCGTAGTGTTGAGATGAATCCATCATCGATTGTCTCTGGACCCATCGTTCAGCAAAACTTGGACTCGACCTTCCAAGGGTATCGCCTGCTGATGACATCCTCCGAGATGCTCGTCTTGGTACCATTGGGTAACTTCTCAAGTCTCTGAACCCGGAAAGGGAATCACGGGAATCTGTGTCCTGGGCGTACCCGGAGAAGGGTCTGCTGAAGGTATTACGACGTCTTCTCTCTTTAGGCAACAGTGGTTCATCCATTCTCTTCTCTTCTCTATGCTGTCTTCTATGTTTGGTTGTTGGTTGTTTGCTTGCGTTTCTTTTGTGCGCGCTTTATATATGAAATACTACACAGGGGACATAATTAAACCTTTAATTTTTTCGATTTATCTTCAATTGCACTGTTTATCAACTCTGTTGATTGTTGCAATGTCAACCATTGAGCTTCTGTTAATGAAATACCCTTTTTACCAGGTTTAAATTCACCATTTGATTCATAATATTCTCTTATATCAATGAGTACCATTTCTTTAAATTTACGAACAGTAACACGTTTGTTCTTACCGAGCTGAGAATTTTGTTAGTAAAAATTTCCTAATTTGGTAATAACAAACTTACATCAACAAATGTCTCTGTCTCTTCTGTTTCCCTTTCACGCTTCATTCTCTTCTTCTTCTTCTTGCTGTTGCTGCTGTTGTTGTTGTTGTTGTTGTTAAGTTTTCAATTTTCTCGAGAAAAGTAAGCAACCGACCACAAAGAGGACAGAGGACAGAGGACAAAGACAATGAAGGTCACCGGAAGACTCGAGGACCTGCCAGACCTCCTCCTCGGAGGTGCTGTCTTCAACCAGCAGTTCAACGACCATCCAGAGAGTTTGCCCATTGAAGAGATGCTTCGTTTGGCTTTCAAGAACGGTATCAATGCAATTGATACTTCTCCATATTATGGTCCATCAGAACAATTACTCGGTGATTCTCTTAAAAGATTGAAACCCGAGTTCCCAAGAGACCACTATTACATCGTTACCAAGTGTGGTCGTATTCAGCTTGATGAATTTGATTACTCGCCAACTTGGATAAGGAAAAGTGTCTTGAGATCATTGGAAAGATTGGATACAAATTATCTGGATTTGGTTTATCTTCATGACGTTGAATTTGTTGAAGAAGATAAGATAATTGAAGCTTTAAAAGAGTTGAACATCTTGAAAAAAGAAGGTATTATTCATAATTTTGGTATAAGTGGTTATCCAGTGGATTTCTTATATCAAATTTCTAAAAAATGTGTTAATATCAAAGAAATTGGTCCATTGGATGCAGTTCTTTCATATTCTAATTTCAATCTTCAAAATGAAAGATTATTGAATTACATTCCAAAATTCTATAAAGATTGTAAATTGAAAAAATTATTATGTGCTTCAATCTTGTCAATGTCTTTATTAAGATCAGGTCCAACTCATAAATTCCATCCAGCTTCAAAAGAACTTAGAGATAAATGTCAAGAAATTTCCTCATTAACTCAATCAAAAGGTATTGAATTAGCTGATTTGGCTACAAGATTTGCAATTAAAGAATTTTTACCATTTGGTCCAATTGTACTTGGAGTTTCTAATGTATCAGAATTGGAAAATGCAATTAAACAATATTGGTCTGTTAAGAATAACACTGTTAATGACACAGAGTTAGTAGAGCAAGTTAAAATTGCATTTGGTAAACATCATAATGAAGTATGGGAATCCGGTATACAACATTAATGAATTTAATTAATCATTCTTCTTATCACTAGTAGTATTCATCTCTTCACATAATTGATCATATGATCTTTCTAAACCTTTCTTTTGCTTGTCAAGTGCTTCAACTTGTTTTTGTTTCTTTTCAAGTAAACTTGTCAATTCCAAGATCTTTGAATCAACTTCCTTTGGATCTTTCATGGCAATTGCCAATTCTTCATATTTAATCAATCTCTTAATGATATTGAAAACAGTTGGAATGGCAATACCAAAGAACATCACTGCACCACTGATATAAACGTTTCTTTGACTATAAAAAATACGAGCAATGATATCAGAACTATGATTATAAGTGGATTTATACTGTGATGGATCATACGTGTCATTAGTCTTAAGTTTCCACATTGTCTTTAAGGCATCAACAAACAACATTGTGACAAAGGCACCAACAACACCCACAATCGTACGAAGTTCACGGTTCTCATACACTTTGGTGTAAAGTTTGAAAGATTCCTTACGAAGTCTTAGTGGTAATGGAAGTACAAGCACAGCCATAAGCACCATCTCGGTGGTTAAAGTGGCAAACAGCTTAAATTTTGTTAGTGAAATTCCATATTTTGGCTTCTATCTATTACTTACCAATGTCATAAGCATACCCATCTTTTCTTTTATCTTCTATCTTTATATATATAAGTATATTGTATGAATAGATAGGAGTGATAAAGGGTAAGCATAAGCGAAGGTGGATGTATAGATGAAATTTCGCGAATTGGGGGCTTAGATTACATAATAGATTACATAATATGGGTCAATATCTAAATTAAAGGTTCTTATAAAGCTTTCTAACAAAGATGAAACAACTGATGAAAGCAACGGATCCACCAATGAGTCCAATGACACTGGAAATGGCCAAGTTTTGCATGATGAAAAGGTGATAAGATGCATCATCACCGAAATTCCACTTTGTTAAGTAGAAAGAGTAGATAAATGTGTATACACCAACAGATGAACCACTAAGGAATGAAAACCATGTCCATTTCCAATTACCAACACTGAGTCCAAAGTATAAGTTCAAAACAGAGATGCTCGATAACAAAGTCATCACTAAAAGAACAGAGATCGTCAATGAACTTCCAGCAAAGAAATGGTTATACCAAAGGGAAACATATACAGATGATAATGGTACAAGGATAACACCAAAGGGGAAAAGACCAGTGATTATCATATTAGGAACTGTACGGAACGTTAATGGCAAATCTGGAACTTGTTTCATGATCTCAGAAGTTTGATAAACTTGTGGTTTCAAAAACTTGAGACCAATCAAGAAAGTCAAAGATGTAAGTAAGATGTAACAATAAGAAACTTGATGATAATATGGAACCGAAATGTGTAATGGAGAATCCACTGATGCATGAACATTGTTATAAGCATGAATGAATGGATATAAAACTGTTGGTACAGCAATTGAGTTAATCAAGAATGTAGTGAGGAGTTTACTCTTACTCAATTCAGAGTATGCAAATGATTTAAGTAAATAACAATGTAAAATGGAATAAACTGGAGTTGTAAGGAAGAAATTGAATAAGAAAGAATATTCCAAATCACTGTTAATACCATGAATGTTCAAAGTACCAGTAGCAAAATGTAAAGTAACAATTAATGCAGTTAAAGTCAATTGAACACCAAGTGAAACCACAAAATACAAAATTGTACTGAATTGTGGTCTTCTGAAAACGTCATGAACTAAAGCTGGCCATGAAAATTCAAAATCATCAATTAAATCATCAGCAGCCATCTCATCAGCAAGTCCATCACCTGAACTGAGTGTTTTCAACTTGGAACCCTGGATAACATTAGATTTCTCCACGGTGAGTGCCTTCTTGATTGTTGTGAAGGTGTAACCACCGATAATGAGGGTAAGGAAGACAAACATGGCAATGATGGAACGTAAGATGAATGGCTTAACTAAATCATTATGATACATCTCATAAGTGTTTCCAAGTCCTTTACTAATATGGATCTCTTTCCAAACAACATCATAAGAGATTCTGTTACCGTTATATGAATAATCACTATAACGTAATAATAAAGGTGGACTCAATGCACATTGTAAAGGCACTTGTGGGATTCTTGTCAATGATTGAGTGGAAACAGTTGCATATAAGATCTCATAATCATGACCTGATGATCTATAATACACTGCAAATTGGAAATGATTATAAATATGTGGAATCTTATCAATGTCAAGATATCCCATCGGCACTCCTAAATCCACATAGAATTTTTTACTTTCAAAATCATATTTTTCATGACCAACTGGAACATCCTCAATGTAGAAGTTAAGTTTGTAATTCTTCTTTATAAGTGAGTTTATCATTGAAACGTTAGCTTCTTTATAATTTTTATCACAAAGAAGAGAACATCTTGCATCTCCATTCAAGAATGACGTGTTAAATGGAGCATTTTTGTAATTATTGTTAAAGAATGGATCTTCAACTAATACATCTGATTCTTGACCAAGATATTGTGTCTTTGCTTCACATGAATCGAGTGTTGGATTATAATAATCAACAGGGTAAAGATACAACTTGTTATCATATGAACCACCACCCGGCGTGAGTGCCTTGACCGATATCTTGACTGGGTCACCTTCATGGAAGATTCTATTGGCAGATGTGAGTGCCAGCAATGATGCTAATATGGATTTCGATATCATTGCAAAATCAATATTAAACCAGCAAAAAAAAGAGCAAAAGATATGGAAATCAGTTTTTTAGAACCAAACAGATACGAAATTCCCTTCTTGTCTCAATCAGTGTAATTTTTTCTTAAAGAATGTGACAGAAATGGGAATAAAACTTCTTGTTGTTTTTTTCCCAGTTCCCTTCCCTCTTTTTTTTCCTTTTTCTAGTTTCTGGTGGTTTAAGAGGTCGTGTGAGTGTTTACTTGGAATTTTTACTTTCCTTCTGTTTTCCCAGTCCCACACACCGCTCGACGCACTCCTTAAAAAGTTATAAACCGAAAGTTGAATTCGCGGTTTGTATTTGCCGCTATGTCCCCATCAACAGCTGCATGTAAAATGCTAGTTTATGCAGAAGTTCTGTTGCCTAAGGGAAGGACCATGCAATTGTCCCGAAAATACCCACGAAAACCGGACCGTGTCAGAGGCCGGCGCCATTGGACCCTTTGGTTCCTGGAAGATGATTGACGCAGATGAGGTCTCACACTCTATACCGAATACGCAAAAAAAGAAAAAAAAAAGTCAAAGTAGACAGATCTTATCATAAATCACCAATTGGATCTAAAATGCCCGTATATATCTCGCTTCTGAAATATGTGTTATAGCGCGTACTGTCTCCTGAAATGCAGCAGAGAAAAAAAAAAGAAAAAAGAAATAAACCGTGTACTTCTTGAAATAAGCCCTGAACCACTTGTAGCTGCCTTAATCCTGCGGGTGGGGGTAGGGGGGTCTGGGCAGGGGACCGCACAGGGTGTTTCGGCAACTGGGATTTTTTTGTCTACCCTAGCCGGCTTCTGAAATGTTGATACAGCCGTTCATAGAGAGGGAACTTATTGCCCTATTTGGTTACGAATTCGCGATCAAATGGTATTTGGCGAAAAACAGAACTTGGGACATGCCAGCAAAAAGATTTTCGGGACATTTCAAAGACTTTTGAGATCGTCTTATGTAGGGGGGGTCAAAACTTATCCCGTTAACCGTTTAACATTGATCTTATAGATTTGTATTCTGACTAATACAATATCACTATATATTTTATATACATCAATTGATCAATTAATTTCTTTTGAAGACAATTGCAAATTGTTTCATAAGGGTATATACTTGTGTTATTATTAATCTATTGGTCCATGCCTGGGCCTATTGATTTGCTTAACATACTCGGAAAGGGCCAAGACCCCCCCTTATGCATAGGCCTGGTAGCATATCTCTCGATTATACGCTGCAAATAAAATAAAAAAAAAATGACCACTGTAGATCAATTTTCCCTTTTTAACGTCGGATTAATGTCAGGGATCTAAACATTGACAAAAGGTTAACTTTATTGTTCTTTATAAATAGTTTTACATAGTAATGTATATTCTGTTGATAAATCTTTACTTTCCTATCCAAAGGATCAGCTTTGAGGTGCATTGGTTGGTATTATGCATCGGCCGAGAAAAACATAATCATAAGCCTCTTTCCCCATGTTAATATAACTCTCTCTCTCTAAGTTACTTGTTTTGGTTGGTCACACTACCTGCACATCCCCATTTACCAAGGTACCCATTACCCCGTAGTTTACACCTCAGATTGCAGCGTACCTTTCACCAACACGACAATTAACCTCTCATGTCAACCAATAGATATATACTGTAAATCGATCTGCTATATATATTAGAACAGGTTTACGAAAAAAAAAATAGTGCTCAATTGACTACAAATCAAATAGCAAATTGAACTAGTCAAAATCAGATAAATATAAATAACTCAGCACGCAGATTCGTGCAATCTTTTCGTAAAGTGTGCAGACTATAAAACAAGGGTATATTATTCACAATTTGGCACCTCCCAAGAGCGTCAAGGCGGCATTGTTGATGACACAAACATTTCTTTCAACTGACCAAGTTTGGAATGTAACCTTGTCACCATTCTTCCAAGCCTTAACTTTCAAATGTTCACCTGGGAAAACAACATTGGTGAAACGAACTTTAATCTCCTTGAATGGACCAAACTTCTCGTACAACTGCTTTGTGGTAATACCAAACGTACAAAGACCATGTAAAATAGGTTGTGGGAACTTAGCCTGTGCTGCAAATTGTGGATCAATGTGTAATGGATTGTAGTCACCAGATAGTCTATAGATAGCAGCCTGATCAACAGAAGTTGCAACAGTTATCTCGAAATCTGGAGCACTCTTTGGCGCATCATGGGATGCAACGGCAAATTTGGTTCTCTGATGATACAACTTATCATCACCTTGAGCCTTTCTGACAAATGTTGTGGACTCATTATAGAAAATAGGTTCACCAGTATGCTTGTCAAAAGTCTTGAAACCACCAACAACAACTGCAGCCTTGTCACCTTTGTTGGAAACTTGCACTGGGTATGCCTCAGTACGAAGATCACCAGAAGTTGGAATTGGGAACTTCTCGATCTTCAAGTACTGCTCACCATGCAATAACAATGCCGGATTGAAGTTTCTCAACAACTTGGAAATGTCCAACCCTCCACTCTCATTCATGAAAGGAATAACACCATAAGATGGAATGACTTCGAATTTTGGATTGTTCTCGTATATGTAATTCAATTCGGATGCCTTAGCACCAAGACCAAGGTTGTACAAAATAACATCACGCTCTGTAAATGTAAAAGTGTCATCAACAGGACCAGATTCTTCTTCCTCTTCATCATCTTCGTCATCCTCATCATCCTCATCTCTGCTCAAAGCTCCAAAGATGTTCAAAGTAGAATCCTTAGTGGTCTTATTACGAGCAGACTCGCTAAAGTCGGTGACTTCATTCCAATGATCTCTAATAAACTCAGGTGTGGTTTCCTTCTCCTTGCAAACAGCACCCTTTGCAGTTTGCCATCTTGTGTTACCAACCCAACCGGCACCAACCTCAAAGAGTTCACCACTGACCTTGACAGCATCGGATGAAACAAGAACAACAAATGGTGACACTTGAGCTGGGTCATACTTGTTGAAGTCCTCCTCCTTGAAGATAGTCTTAGTCATTGCAGTCTCAGCATGTGGAGCAATGGCAACAGCTCTAATTCCATGCTTAGCACCTTCAATAGCCAATGTCTTTGTGAATCCAATAATACCACACTTTGCAGCAGCATAGTTGGCCTGTCCAAAGTTACCGTAGATACCAGATGTGGAAGATGTGTTAATGATAACACCAGATTTCTGCTTCAAGAACAATGGCCAGACAAGCTTACAAAGTCTGTAAGTGGCCAAGATGTGCACGTCCATAACTTGTTGCCATTCTTGATCAGACATCTTTAAGAAAGACTTGTCTCTCAAAATACCTGCATTGTTAACCAAAACGTCAACTTTACCATAAGAATCCAAGGCAGTCTTAACAACACCTTCAGCATCGGTAACAATGTTTGACTTGTTACCAACAGCTTCACCACCAGCCTTCTTGATCTCTGCAACAACACCATTTGGATCCTGAATATCATTCACAACGACCTTGGCACCGTACTTAGCAAACAAGAGGGCATGAGCACGTCCAAGACCGTTGCCTGCACCGGTCACAATGACGACCTTACCCTTCAAGGAAACCTTCTTAGATCCCTGGTCATTCTTTGGGAGTGACTTTGCAGTTTCGACAAGGCGGGCATAGTCAGAAATCTCAGTTGGATAGGTAACTTTATTGAATGGCTTATCCTCAAACTTAAAGATTCCATCAAACTTATTCAAAATTGCCTCTGGGGTAAATGTTTCGTCAATCTTGAACAACTCACCAGATGATCTTTCCCAACGGATCTGACCATAGAAACCGGCAGCAACTTCATAAATAGAATTGTTGGCCTCACAAGTGTCATGTGTCAAGTAAAGAACCAATGGAACAATCTTCTCAGGACCCAATGCCTCAAGCATGTCTTTTGGCAAAATCTCTTCGGTCATTCTTGATCTCGCCAATGGAGCAATGATGTTACAGTGAATGTTGTATCTGGCACCTTCTTTAGCCCATGTCTCACCAAGACCGATCAATGCAGATTTGGCAAGAGAGTAATTAGCCTGACCAAAGTTACCGAACAAACCGGCTGGAGAGGCAGTGTTGACAATTCTTCCATACTTCTGGTTCTTCATGTATGGCCAAGCAGCCTTTGTAAGCTTGTAAGCACCTGTAACGTGTACTGCAAGAACCAATTGGAAATCCTTCTCGGTCATATTCTTAAAGCTTGCATCCCTAAGAATACCTGCATTGTTGATGATGATGTGCACCGTACCAAAGGCATCAACGGCAGTTTTGATGATCTTGTCACCAAACTCCACAGAGTCGTAGTTTGCAACGGCTTGACCACCTGCAGCTTTAATCTCATCTACCACAACATCAGCAGCTTTTGAACTTGAACCTCCATCACCCTGGAGGGAGCCGCCCAAGTCATTGACCACAACCTTCGCGCCTCTTTTAGCAAAGGCAAGTGCATATTGTCTACCGAGACCACCACCCGCTCCTGTTATCACAACGACTTTATCTTTGTATGAAAGCGTACTCATTTTCGTTTTATTTCGTTTTTGTCTGTTAATCACAGTTTTATCTTTGACGTGGCAAAGACTCAAAAAAAAAAAGGTGCAACAGCTCCGCTTTTTATACCGTTCGTTTATTCGTTAGCATCCTCCCCCTCCTCTCTTTGTCGCCTTTCCCCCGCCATCGCGCCTGGTGACACCAAATACACATTTTGCGGGGGGTCTCAAGGGCCTCGGCTCCTTAGTGAAAGAGCCGACAAAGCGCGAATTGGCACAACCAGAAATGACCGAGGCTTTAGCGCAAAGGTGTCTGGGCACACCGACAATAGAGAGTTGGAGGGGGGGGGGCGGAATGGATTAAAGGAAAGATCGGATTGTACTAAATGGGAAACTACATTTGTTTTTTTACAAACATTTTAAAACATAACATTAAATGAACCAACGGACGTTAAACAGCTGATAGAAAGCAGAGGTATTAGAACTGCTGACCTAGAGCTAGTGTTTTGGGGGTGGTTTAATCCGTGTAACTGAACTTCAAACAAAATAAAATCCAATGCCATGTGCAAAATGCAAGTATTTTTGTCAAAAGTGTGTCATCATTACAAACTTAAGAAAACTTAAGCAGCAACGGTGACCTCGACATCGACACCTGGCTCGATGGTGATCTGAGTGATTCTCTTGACAATGGCAGCTGGGGCCTGCAAGTCGATAACTCTCTTGTGGATTCTCATCTCGAACTTGTCCCAAGTCTTAGAACCCTCACCGTTTGGAGTCTTTCTGGTGGAGATCTTCAAGACCTTGGTTGGGAGTCTGACTGGACCCTTCTTGATCAAGTTGTGCTGCTCAGCGTTTCTGATGATGTTAGCAGAAACCTTCTCCAACTGCTTGACCTTGGTGGAAACCAAAGTGATTCTGATCTTGTGGATCTGTGGCTGCTGCTCCTGGTCTTTCTTTTCAATGTCGGACATTTTGATTAATACCTTTTACCTCTTAAAAAGTTGGTTGAAGAAAGAAACCAAAACTAAAAGCCCTTTGGAGAAAGAAACTTTTCACCGCCGCCGTAAAAATAACGAAAAGTTTTTCAGAGTCCCTGGTGTCTGGGTTATCTGTGTCCCGACACAATTCTCAATGAAGTAAGGAAATGGTAACAGGCACATTTTCGCGATATCTCATTCCGCGAACTCACTTGATGATAGATTAGCGATCTCAGTTTCGCGCTTTTCACTACGCCCTGCGGAGGTCCGCCGGTGATAAGCTTCCATGTGCTGTTTATCCGTAAGGTGTCACCGTAATCAGCTCTCCATTTCCCGAGTTGATATCCGCAATATAAATAGCAGCTATTCCCACTTTGTTTCAGTTCCAGTTTGAAGAATAATGAAGAACAACATTCATTCGAAAATGACTTCAGATACCACAGAGACTGCTAAAAGACTCCTCAAGATCTCCTCTGTACGTGAGAGAACTGCTCCTATCTTCAAACTTGCTCTCGAGAACAATCTCGACTACTTCAACGTTGATCTAACAAAACTCGACGGTGTCGTTGACTTTGTTTCCAATGTCGTCAACAGAGACTTTGGTGGAAAGTATAGTACCATCCCACCACACGGAAGATGGGGCCATTTGAATGCCGGTGGTGAATTGCGTGTCGAGGCATTGATTGAACTTTGGCGTGGTAAGAACATTGATGAGATTGAGATTGGCAGAAAGTTGATTGATCTATTTGTCTTCAGTGTGTTGATTGATGCAGGTGCTGGTAACCAATGGAAATACCTTGAGAAGGGCACTCAGAAAATGTTCAACAGATCTGAAGGTTTGGCCATTGTTTCAATTGATATGTTCAAAGACGGTGAGCTCAGTGATGATCCTAGTGATCCTCATAAAGTCAATGCTTCTAAACTCATTGAATTTACTAAAGATGACCTGATTAGAGACTTCCAAATCACAGAGCAGAACCCATTGGCTGGTACCGATGGAAGACTTCAATTGCTCCAGAACTTGGGAGCTGCATTGGCATCTAAAGAAGAGTACTTCGGTAAAGAGGGAAGAGCAGGAAATATGATTGATTATTTGCATGCCCAATCTGATAATGATACCATTGATTTGAGTCTTCTGTGGGATACACTTATGGATGGATTCACATCAATTTGGCCAAAGGGTCGTACATCAGTCGATGGCATCTCCCTCGGTGATGCTTGGCCATTGTCCACTACAAAGAAGCTCGGTGCTACCGAGTTCATCGATACAATTGTTCCATTCCATAAACTTACACAATGGCTATGTTACTCCTTGCTTGTCCCTCTTAAAGGATATGGCTACAAATTTACAGTTACCAATGAGGAGTTGCAGACTGGATTACCAGAGTATAGAAACGGTGGTCTGATCTATGATCTTGGTGTTATCTCATTAAAGCCTGAGTTCATGAAACAAGGTCTTTCATTATCCAAGGAGATTGGATCCTCAACACCAGAAATTCCAAGTTTCAAGCCAGATGACGGTGTTATTGTTGAGTGGAGAGCTATTACTATTGGATTTTTGGATTATCTTCTTCCATTGATCAACAAAAAGATCGATTATCAGTTGAGTTTGCCACAGTTGATTGAGGCTGGAAGTTGGAAGTCTGGCCGTGAGATTGCTGCTAAGTTGAGACCAGCTACCAGTGGTCCTCCAATCGATCTTTATAGTGACGGTACAGTCTTTTGATTTCGCTTTATTTTCCCACCCTTCGTTTTGTTGTTGCTTTATTATTATAGATGTGTTTGATTGAATGCTCGCATTAGGGCAGTTAAAAGTAATTTTTTAATACAAATTTTGAACTATTGATGAAAGTATAGTAAATTGAAGTGTCCCCACCCCACAATTTGTCAAGTGTGTTCTGAGATTTACGCGCAGCGTAGCCTATGCCTCACAAAACAGCGTAACTACCGGTACGCTCCCTTTTAGGACAGTTACTCGAGGGATTCGAACAATAGATCGGTGCATCACTTCTCACCTGCGCAATTTAACCAAACTTGGAGATCCAATCAGGCAACAGTCGAAATTCCGTGTGCTTCATATAAATATTGCACAAGCTGCCATCTTTGCCACTTATACTGTTAATTTATAATGTCCTTTGAAGTGAGTATCATTTTGAAGATATCAGCTAATAAAATATGCCTGGATTACTAATTCCCCTTGAACAGACCGTCTACAATGTCGAAATGACATGTGAATCATGTGTTGAGAGTGTGAAGTCTGCACTATCAGAGGTGCCCGGATTGCATAAGTTTGATATCGATTTGACCAACAAGCGTGTTTCCGTTGAAGGAACTGCTCCTCCATCTCAGATCATCCAGGCATTACAAGATACTGGAAGGGAAGCTATCATCAGAGGAACTGGTAAACCAAACAGTGCAGCAGTTTCCATCTTGGAGAGCTTTGATGAGAAAGACTCTGTGGAACCAGTTAAGGGATTGGCTAGAATTGTCTCTACAAATGACTCCAGACTATTGGTTGATATCACTTTGAACGGTGTTGAGCCTGGTATTTACAAGCCTAGTTTCCGTACATCTGGAAATATTTCACAAGGTGCACTATCTACTGGTAACAGTGTGTTTGAATTTGAGCCAATTGAGGTTGGTGCCACATCTGCTGGTCAGAGTTTCCAAAGTGCCGACATCCCAATCTATGAACTGATTGGCCGTTCCTTTGTTGTCCAAAAGGAGGGCACTGCATTGAAAGAAGCACTTGCGGGTGTTATAGCTAGAAGTGCTGGTGTCTGGGAAAACGATAAACAAGTGTGCAGTTGCAGTGGTAAGACCGTATGGCAAGAGCGTCAGGATGCTCATAAGCACGGTTTGAAGATCTAAACTTCTACTTTCTTTTATTTGCGGTGAATAGCTAATTTGAATATTGACAAAACTATATCAAAATCTACCGTAGTAATAACATAGATGGGATATGTACATTCATATTAATTCAGTGTGCATTATCAGTTTACCCTTTTGCAATGGGGTAAAATCTTCATAGAAGCTTGTTTACGGCAGCTTCAGCGTCAAAACCAACTCCACCAGGACCAACTGCTACTTGCTGAACTACCTGTGGCTGACCAACTGGGAGAATACGAACTTCTGGATCAACCGGAGCTGCTGCTGCTGCTGTTGCTGCTGCTGGAGCTGCTTTTGCGGCTACCTGTGGTTCAGCTTTTCCTTCACTATCCTGCAATTGTTTCTGTACTGTTTTTCTTTCCAATGCTGCCTCTGTGTCCAAGCTGTATGTGGTCTCCTGTCTTGAAGAGTGTGACATTTCAAAGATGAAGAAACCAATTGAGAAGAGTGCAAGGAAATACACCAACAGTTTCTTCATCGGTGTTGTCAAAAACGACTGTTGACGCTTTGGGCGGAGATTATAAGGCTGTGGAAGGCCCGGCATCTTAGAGTTCTTCATATTTTAGCTTCTTACGGGTGTATTAGTTGTTGATGTTTACTTAGTTTGGTTCTTTAAAGCTGTTTCGTGTCGTTTTCAAATCGTACAGTACGCGCGCCATTTGGCAGGGCTCGGCTGGGCTTGTGATTTTGGGAAATAATACTACTAAATCATACAATAGAACAAAATAACGTTTATAGCAGAGAAAGTAACAAGAAAGTGGAAAAAGTGTGAAACTGTGGGTTTATGTATGTATACATGTTTTTTTTTTTTTTTGTTTCGTTGCCTAGATGAGGAAGTAAGCGACGGATCCAGCACCAACCATACCGGCAGAAACCCACCACCAAAGATCGTGATCAAAGTGAGATTTTCTAACAGCTCTAGTTCTTCCCTTATTCTCCAATGATCTTCTCACAAGTCTCTTCAAGGAAGATGTTCCAGTTGCTTCAGATGCATCAGTTGGGTTCAATGTTTCAGTTGGAAGCATCATTGCCGGTTTGTAGGCGAGGTACAATGGCTGTGTAGGCGTACCATCCCATTCGTACAACTGAAGTTGGTAACGACCATGGTATGCATTCACAGACACGGCCCATTTCAAAAAGACTTCGGTTTGGTTGTATCTTGAATAAACAGAAACACCATCATCATTACATGGGTCACTGAGTAATTGACGTCCATCAACTTCAAATGGTGTGAGCACCAATGTCAAATTATCTAAAACTTCATAAGTTCCATGTTGGTAGATCAGGGCGGCAGTAGCACAGGAATGATTTTGTGGATTTGCACTCACTTGATAAATAGCCTCTTCCCAATAACCATCATCAGTAAAAGAGTATGCAATACCTGGCAAGGCAGGTTCAATGAGAAGTTCATCCACTGGGTCATAAAATCCTGGTCCCGTGAACACTGTACTTGATTTGGAAGACCATGTACCAACAAGTTGTGTAGTATTGACACCATCAATCTCTTCTGCTTTTGCCTGTGCTACAAGACACGTCAAAGTGGAAAGCAGCTTCTTATACTGCATTGTAGTTGTGTTTGATCTGGTTAATGGCTCTTTCCCTTTATTTTTTATTCTCTCTTTCTCTCTCACACTCTTTTTTGCTTGTTTGTTTCTGTATATGAGATATCAATATGACTTTTCAATCTCCCTTAAGTTGTTAATTTACTATTCACAACGCGTTCGCTTTTAAAGTTGCTGTTTCAAAGTGGTTGAGATCAAAAATTCCTACTTCTTTGTATGTGGGTTTTTTTTTTTTTTTTATAAACGCTCAGCCTTCTTATAAATTTAAAAAAGAAAAAAAACAAAAAAAAAAAACAGCAGTGCGCCATAACCACTAGAGCTGTTTCCAAGAGGTATTACAATACAATACATATTCTGTGTACCGTATAATCATCAATCATATATATATTAATAACACAAGTGTACAGATCAGGCCAAGTGTGGTGGGAGGAGGAAGTTGGCGATGGAGTTCTTGATGTAGTAGATATGGCCACAAGATCTACACTTCATCTCACCCTCAGTGATGCTAGTCTCTAACAATAAAGTGTGAAGATCTCTCAAGAGCATCAATGTCTCTTGTGAGTCAGGGTCAAGTTCCTCGGGAAGCTGTGGTGGAAGAGATGTGTTACCCAATTCGGCAGCCACCTTCACCACTGCTGGCCAATCAAGACGACTGATAATATTGAGAAGGAATTCGGGCACGAATTCTTGTTCTTCTTGAACTAACTGACAGTTTTCATATTGAAGAGGGAAGTTGTCAATAGTGGTATCACATGCCTTGGAGACACACTTGACAAAGTTGGTTGTAAGGAACTTCATATCTTTATAGTGCTTTTTTTTTTTTTCTCTTTCTGTATTTTCTGATAGCTTCTTTTTTTTATAATAAGACGATCTCAACTATGACAAAATTCAGAGGTATCTGTTCCCTTATAATTGGACTCTTATACAGTTTTAATGCTATTCTGTCTTGTCAAATGTTACTACTCATCGCTTCTGTTTTCTTTCCAGAAAATTTGTTCCCCCCTAATCAAACTTACGTAATCAAAATTTGAAAAAATGAACATTGCTTACGTAAGCGTACTATATATATCGGAGCTTTTTAAGAGTATACTAGTATAAAAGATTATATATATATATTTTGATGTTACATTGCAGCCTAATATAACTGAAATTACTGATAATTGAAATTTGAAGCCCTTATATAAATACTGAGAGGAGAAAAGCGGTTCGCGCACTCTCTGCTTGAATCTCTTCCCATACAATTTTTTTTTTCTCTTTCCCAATTGTTTCTTTCTTAACATTTATTGGAAGAAAAAAAAAAAAAAAACATAAGAGTTCATCGTTGATATGTAAGTTTACTGGAAAATGTCTAAAGTGATCTTCCACTCCCATTTTTATTTCCAAATGATTAAAAACTCTGTCAATCCACTGACTTGAACCCAGGGAACAGAATCCAACCAAGAGTTGGATCGCCCTGGGGGAACGGACGATACATGTGTCGGATGATTTATACCAATACAATGGACTGTGGAAGATCTAATTAAGACTCAATTCACTCACTAGAAGCTTTACTAACTATAAATCAAATAGAATGTACATAGTAACTACAATATATATAACGATAAATTAATCTTCATGCAGTAGATCTATAAAATGAGTGGTGAAATATTATGGGGGGGGGGAAAAAAAAAAGAGTATTATAGATAAATCAAGGACTGAGATCTTCAGCACCAACTATACCTTCAGGTTCCTTAACCTCAGCAGCTTCTGCGACTTTTGCTTCTTCTTCAATTGCTTTTTCCTTCTCCAATTTCTCCTTGGCTTCTTTCTCCTTTGCCTCTTTCTCTTTAGCTTCTTTCTCTTCTTTCTCTTTCAATGCCTTATCAGCTTCTTCCTTCTCTTTCTTAGCTCTCTCTTCACTTTCTTTCTTGGCCTTCTCCTCTTTCTCCTTCTGTTCTTGAGCTTCTTTCTCCTTTTGCTCTCTTTCTTTGGCTTCTTTCTCTTTGGCCTCTTTCTGGGCCTTCTCGGCCTCAGCTTTCTTGGCTTTCACAATCTCTTGTTCTTTCATATATTCGTCCATCTTCAATTCGTATTCATCCATCTTCACCAAATCTTGTTCCAACCACAATTTACCAAGATAGTAGTTTCTATGTTCTGTGATATTATCGTACTCAACATAAGCACCACGGTCAGCTGGATCAGTGGAAGCACCAATAACGTCATAAGCACACCAAAGGTAACCTTTACAAATATTGTTCATAACCCAACCTTTAGCTGGTTCATTCTTATCATTGTTCAAAACACGATCACCACCCGGTGGAATCAAAGCAGCATTGATTCTTAATGGTGATTTGTAATAAGATTCAACTTCTCCAACATTAGAGAAATATTTCTTTATACGCTCCTGTTCCATGTCCCTATCCCATGTTGAGACTTTACAGTATCTCATACCGGAGTTGATCCACAAGAGAGTGTAATTATCATCACCACTCAAATGTCCCGGGTGGGTAGAACAGAGTTCATGGGCAATTGTATTTCTAGGTCTATCTTCCATTGGAGTTAACTCACCAACAGAGACAACGTCATACTTGTTGAACTCATAATTCTCATTACCACTTGTGGATTGACCCAACCAGAACAACTCTTTATCACCCCAAATACGAGATGATGTAGCAGCCCAAAAGTTAAGTTGGATCGAAGCGAGGATACCAACGAAATGGGTTGAACGTTTCATGGCCACGACACCAGCCTCCATCAAGTGACGGAATCTGTGTTGAATGTAACGGTTCTGTGTTGTAACGTTACCGACTCTTGGAATTCCGAACAATGTTTCATCAATAACGTTTGGCATCAATTTCATAAAGTAGTCAGCATCATGTTGAGAAACTCTCTCTGCGTTGAATCTATCTTTAAAGAAGACGGTTTGAGTTCTTTGGTAAGGACCCAATTGGAAGAAAGAGGATGGTTTAACTAATGGAATAGAATCTGTATCCATAAGTAAGATTTCATCAAAGGAGTTGAACAAGTATGCAATCAACTTATTTGAGAATCCATTGAACTTACCTTGATATTCTTTCTTAATACATCTCTTAGCATTAACAAACCAAACCTCTTGCTTTGGGAAGTTATGTGGGATATCACCTTTAATCATACCATAAACTTCTAATGGGACTTCAAATTGATCGGATCTTGCAACTTCGATCAAACGTTTTTGAACCTCTTCTGAGAGATCACCCTTATGAACTAATTGAATAGGTAGTTTGTTGTTCAATGCTCTCAAGACTCTAATCAAACCGGACAGATCGTGTTCGTATTTATCAGCAACTGAGAGTACAAGTCCTTTACCATTCAATGCTGATCTCCATTTGTTCAAGAAACATTCTTCTCTAGCTGGACTGGCTCTCTTGAACAGCTTTCCAACAGCGGCGGCAGCGGTAGAATCATCATTAGAGACTTTACCAGATTGTTTAGCTTCTTGTACAAATGGCATATCTTGATCATCATAATCTGATTCATCGATATAATTAGCCATTTTGGGGATACCTTTAACTAGAGTACCATCCCATCTTCTAAATGCAGGTAATTCTCTTGATAACCAAGGGAACAATCTTTGTTCAATATCATAACACATATCAATATCTGTATTAGATTCCTGTTTATCGGAATAGAACAAGTTTGATAAGACACCTCCACTGATTTTATCTTGCATATAACATTGTCCAAAGACTCTAATATGTGTAACTGCATCCACCATTGATTGTTCAATTTTAGAAGTTTTTTCGACGATTGATTGGAATTCCAATTCGAATTCTGCCTTCTTACCATCTGATGGTTCTGAATTGTGTTCTTTCTTATAATCATTGATTTTATTTCTGATAAATCCTCCATGATCAAATGATTCCTTTTTATAATCATTTGTATCTGTTGATGATGGTAAGACTTCCCAATCCTCATCCAACTTATACAATTCATCAAAGTATGCCTGACACTTCTGTTCAAGTGGCCATGATGGGAACTTCTCCGAATAAGTATTTAACAAATGTTTGAAATGTGTTGCTGTTGATGTAGTCTTATCAAGGACAAAGACTTTATCAGCATCATTACCGTCTTGGTTTGAATAATACGGTATCTTCACCTTATTTGGAGTAGAAAGAACAACAAATTGGAAAGCCAAGATTGCCAATACAACAATCACCATTAAAGACTTGAGCTTGTGTACTGGCAACTGAAACGGTAGTCTTTGCAATGCCTGTCTCACCGTATGGGTGAGACGGTTAGTATTCAACCTAAGCATTACCGATTAAGATGTGTATTCCAATGGGGGAAATTAAAGATTCTTAGTAAATGAAAGAAAAGATAAAGGAATAGCAATCTCGATGTTGAGGTTTTTGGTTTTTTTGGCCTGTGAAGAAGTGATGTGGCTTCAAAATTTTGATAGACAGCGGAGATCTGAAATTTTCTGTATGTGAAGCGGGCGAGGGCACAATGCCTGTTCGAACTAACTTCTTCTTTCCCTTTTTAGAAGAACACAAATGAGAAATTTCTCACTACAATCCAAACCAAAAAGAAACATCTTATTATATATATATATAAATGCTTCCCCTTTGTATTCTGTGTGTTTTTTTTACCCTTTATATGCCCCCCTACCCCCTTGCTTTTGAAGGCCATAATGGCTTGCCCCTTTCGCCTATGGCCGCGGATCGCTGTCTCCTGAATCCCGTGTATGTATATATGTCTGATGCTGTTCACCACAGTATGGGATCTCGGGAGTGGGCAATGCAACAAGTTTTTTTTATTAGAGGCTTTAACTACACACATAAATCCCTTCACTTACGTACACTGACTATTTCTCATTGATAGACAACTCTTCTTCGTAGTGTGTGGGCTGCATCAGAGTTCCGAAGTTGCGGCTTATGCTTCCACTGTCGTATCCCTGTCATTTCCAGGCCCACCCCCTCCCCGGCCGCCCAAAGCTCATTCATGTGCCCCACCTCTACTCATGGTTCGACGAGAGTGACAAACTTTCCGGGGTTCCCCCCTAACCAACCGAAGCAGTGTTGTTTTATCCTTCCCATTAACAACCATCCCATCAAATCTTCCATCTCCAAATCTTCCATCTCCATCGGGGGGGAACCAGAAAGTGCGACGACGTCACCGGACATTGAACCGATCATAGCCGATCATTTATAACTAAACTGGATATTTTAATTCTTTGGTATATAAATCAAAAGATTTGTGTTGGAAATGTTCGTAATGGACTCTTAATCATATTTCTTAGTGTACAGTTTTAAATCTCGCTTAGCTTCCTCAACAGTCAAGGCTGGATGTCTCATTACATACGTGTCTCACACTTTAATATCCCTGTATTTATAAGAGTCGGCCCTGTTATCCCGCTTCCGGTATTTGAAAAGTTACTATACAAATTTAACAAGTCATTTGACTAAGTATCTTGTGGAATCAGCAGCTTTGTGATCTATTGATTTATTTTCAAACTTAAGCGACATGCACCATAATTTAACTATAGTGGAATCCGTTAACGCGCGTTTGTAGCCGCATACCTATTACCTTCGGCTTTATCTGTTTCATGTGCTTTCATCAACTATTTCCAATAAATTTTATATCTCATTAAAGACTTAAAAAATTGTATTAGGCAATTTCAACCAATACCTCGATCTGTTATATTATCTCAATCAAGATCTTTTCAGGTGAATATCCCGGGGCCATGTACATCTTCCGCAGATCCCTATTATATGATCCAACAGCTCAAAATAGATCAATCAAAGAGTATAATCAATAAGAACACAATAAAACATTTACAAGTTGATAACTAAGTATAGAGTTAAACAACTGATATGTACTAATAATCTACTTTCAATTATAACATCCAAGTCTCACATGGTTGTCGTTTTTCGATCTAGTGATAGATCTGCTTAAGGTTGCATGCAACTAGTGTACAATACCATGCAAGGTCGGCTATAATGCGTTGGTATTAAACTACTTCATATAATTTATTCCAAAAATCATTGATCAACATAACTGCGTAAATATATATAGAGAGAAAAAAAGATCATTCTGCTTCAGCATTGGTAGAAGCGGTCAACTGGGCTTGCTTAACAAGGTTTTGAGGAGCATCCATAGCAGGAAGCATGACCTCAATCATTCTAATCTTGGTTGGTTGAGCAAACTCATGGTCTTGACACATCTTCTCAAAATCACCAGTGGTGGAAAGTCTAACGGCATCATAGTTCTTAGCACCAAATGTTGGTAATAATGCCAAATGATCCCAAGATTGGATATCGTTGTAACTGGCCTTCTCACCATGAATAAGTCTCTCAATGGTGTAACCGTCATTGTTAAGCACAAAGATGTATGGATTCAATCCCCATCTAATCATAGTTGAAATCTCCTGGACTGTCAACTGCAATGAACCATCACCAACAAACAAAATAACTCTTCTGTTCTTATCAATCTCCTCAGCAGCAGCAACAGCACCAAGAGTGGCACCAACGGAATAACCAATGGAACCCCACAAAACTTGGGAAATACCAGTGGTGTTTGCTGGGAATCTTGTTTGAACAATACCAAATGCAGAGGTACCAGTCTCAGTTAAGACAATATCACCTTCACGTAACCAAGATGACATCTTAGTCCAAATCCACTCCTGAGTCAAAGGGGTGACTGGGGAGGTTGGAGAATTGATCAACTTCAAAGATGGTAATGGATATGGCTCGTAATCCTTGACAAATGGAGCAATGGCCTTAACCAACTCTTGTAAAACTGGTTTGAATTGAACACCAGGGAAAGTGGCATTTCTAATCTTGATGTGGTCAGAATGGAATTCAACAATGTTCTTGGTCTTGTAAGAATAAGAGAATGAACCAGTGTTGAAATCAGAGAGTAAGGCACCAACGGACAAAACCAAATCAGCAGACTCAACTGCCTCTTTAACATCTGGTTTGGACAAAGTACCAACATAAACACCACCGAATCTTGGATGCTGCTCATTCACAACACCCTTACCCATTGGAGTAACAAAAGTTGGGAACTGAGTAACATCCATCAAGGCCTTGGTCTCAGCCTTGACGTTGTGACGAGCAGCACATGCATCAACCAAAATAATTGGGTTCTTTGCGTTCTTAACCATTTGACAAACAGTGTCAATGACCTCGGCTTGAGCTTCTTCATCGTTAGATTTCAAAGATAAGTCAATTGGGGTCTTAAGGAGATCAGCACTGACAACGTCATCAACCAAATTGGCTGGAAGGGCAACATAAACTGGTCTCTGATAAACATAAGCGGTTCTAATACAACGGTCAATCTCTGCTGGTGCAGAGTTGATATCCTTAATGAAGGCAGTGGTTTGAGAAATGTTCGAAGACATTCTGTGGAACACAGTGAAATCACCATTACCCAAAGTGTGATGCAAAAGCAACTGTTTGGCTTGGGAAGAAATGGATGGAACACCAACGATGTGAACAACACCAACGTGTTCAGAGTAAGAACCGGCAATACCGTTCAAGGCACTCAATTCACCAACACCAAAAGTGGTGACTAAAGCAGAGATACCTTTAACTCTGGAGTAACCATCGGCGGCATAAGCGGCATTCAATTCGTTGGCATTACCGGCCCATCTAAGACCATCCACTTCGTAGATCTTGTCAAGCAAGGACAAGTTAAAATCACCAGGAAGACCAAAGATGGTCTGCACCTCAACTTGTCTAAGTCTCTCGAACAAATAACGACCCAAGGTGATGTCTCCCATTGTGAAAAATTAGTTGTGGTTTAAATGTGTTTTGTTAAAGTGTAAGCTTTTTTTTTTGGCGATTTAGAATCGGACAATTGTACTATTTTGTTTAGCTTGGTGATATCAATAAAACTATTCTACCAAGTATCAACAATTGAGGAGAACACAACCTTTATATAATCTGGCAAACATGAACCCCCCGACACCATTTGATGTGGGTAGTTGCTGCGGATGTGGCCCGTAACAGTGCATAACTGCATAAATCTAAGCGAATAAACACCAACTGGTGCCCCGAACGGGCAGGAAAAAACACAATTGTATGGGAGATCAATTGGCTGATGGTTGTGTCTCCTTAGGTGTGTGTTCAGGGTTACTCAGTTCTGTTGTTAAATCCGCTCCCCCATCAAATATTCCGGGTGTACATGTTGATCTCGGATTCGCAATATCGCACCCTCTCACTAAATATAATATCAGTACAAGTACCGCGTACCCAAAGAGCTAAGGCGTTGTAAAAAAATTAGAGATTAAACGTTGATCCAGTAGTGAATAGCCTATACGAACTTACACTATTCTAATGGTATCAAATGCTCCGTGTACGCGTTGTTGGAATCACCTGTTAAGGTGCAGTAGAATGGGCTCATTGTCATATGACGTTGAACCATAGATCCCCCACGCATAATTATTGAACACACACACCGGAAAAACTCTGTCAGATGGTGCAGCAGATCTGTCAAAAGAATTTCCGGGAATTACGCATATGGGACCACATTCCAATGGGTACACGGATTAACACTCGGGCGACATGAAAAATAATCTGTTGTTGCCCTTTTTCATGGGGACCCACCTCGCCCCCTTTTGATAATAGCAAAGGGGCAGAACAGCTGCAGTGTGATCTGTGTTGCGCTAACCAATAATGACACCCAGACATCTCCACTCCACCCCAAGAGGCGAAACCTCACAGTACCAGTGAACTGCCTTTGTAAGTAGATAACAAAAAAAGAAAAACAGATTCACAGCCCCACCTCAGTTAGAAAAGGGAAGTATCAAGGACTCTATTTGGGGTCAAATAACGTATGTCCTCAAAAACAGTGGTATTTGCAGAGTTCACGCCAGAACCGACACCGCGTCGTGCAAGCTCACTAACAGCAACGAGTCCACTCATCGCGTCCATATTACACAGATCTTTCCCTCTTTTCGTCATTGCTAATAGCACGTTGGACTTCTTTACATGGCACACTCGTGATCCAATCCTGAATGGATTATATTGGTCAGTGATCCTCTCTTGTGTGTTCTACTACAGATTTGTGTACATATTCTGGCCGCTTGTCCTCATGACATTGTACGCTTCGATAAACTACTACATCAATTCCGTGTACGTGGATATCAGTCATGATACACCGACACTTGATGAAGTTTTGGATGAACTAGAGAACTTGGTGACGAGGTGTGAAACGCTGGTTCAGCCATTTAGGGATGTGAAGTTGATTTGGAGCCGAGTGTGGAACTACTTGTTCTTTGTGACGCCGATGCAGATTGTCTTGATGAAGTACTTGATACAACCACGCGTGTATATCCTCATAGCGACGTTCATAATTGGATGCTACCACTCAATGTGGTTCCAGGCTACAGTAAGGATTCTTTGGAGAACCCAGATGGTTCGTCAATTGTTTTCCTTCTTCATTGGGTCCCATTCTTCCAACTTACACAATAACTACAAAATTTTAAACGTGTCCAAACTGCCAGGAAACAAAAACGGTAAGATTATCCAGTTCCAAATAATGGAACATCACAGACGTTGGATCGGCATTGGCTGGTCAGATAAGCTCCTTCCATATGAGCGTGCCACATATACAAATGAAGCACTTCAAGCTACTGCCTCGCCAGATGAGTTTACATTCCCTTTCAACTCCAAACACTGGAAATGGCTTGAGGAAAAGTGGTCCGTTGATACTGAGTACTGTAAGCAAAAGAACAAAGACGGTTGGGTCTATTTTGATAATTACTGGCAAGCCCCACAATATCAGGATGCTATTACTGCCTATACTCGTTCACGAAAGTGGACTAGAAAGGCCGTCCTCGTAACTGACCAGACTAAAGCCATATCTTGACTTCTAACTCAGTTTCTATTTATTACTTTAATGTGAACATGTCCTTTTTTACTCGCTTAGAATGACAATGCCTCTCTTTGTTGCAGCTAAACTTCCTCGGCTCATACAGCTTCCTCGAGCCTTCCCCACATGCACAACAACAGCACTCCGGGAATGGCCCTGAATAATCGACTTTACTACAGAAAAAGTTGGAAGTCTACCGGACCTGTATTCCAAAAAAAGAGGAAAAAGAACAATAGCTATTTTACGCCTACTGCACACCTCAGTCCGAAAGTGGACCACGCTAGTCAACAGATAACTTCTCAATCTCTCGATTGATTCGAAATCCGTACTTCGGTGCAAAATATGCTTAAAACACCGATCTCAGGCGCCAAATTTTTGGCGCCACATTGTATCATTTTTGCAAAAGCAAAACCCCGATACGGTCAGTTCAATAACTCAATATATTGAACAGTTCAAGACTCAGACTCATGTATATATGGTCGTTACTGCACATTGGTAGTGGTCTCAAGTGGTTTGTTTCTACGCTCAGAAACAAACTCAACAAACGTAAGCTTCTTCTCCAAAGTTCATGGTCCCTAAATCAGCAATACCAGCGGATCCTTACTGCAACGCGTATCTCTAGTACTTCCAATCTGATCTGTTGAATACCTTAACGGATGTCTCAATGGAGCCATAGTTACTTTTACCGACCAGTACTCCCCCCATGGAACTAAGCCTGGGTCGCTACCATTATAATTATCAGGCGAGTTATGCCGATATTAAGACGGTTAGGGGCCTTAGTGTGAACTCACTAGGCAGTCGCAAAGTCAACTATGGCTCAACTTTCTCAAAAATGGAAAAGGGGCAAAAGTTCAAAAGCAAGGGGGGGCAGGCCTTATATAGTAAATATATCGGTAGGGGCACAAAAGGGGCGCCCTCCCCCCACTTTCCGCTTTGGCCAGGTGGATATTCTCAAAGTGTACAGGTTCGAATCCTGATATGTGATGTTTTTTTTTGCAATTTCGCACTTCTGTGACGTACTATGAGAACGCGCCTCCTCTCAAGATTCGCGACTCCATAAAAGTGCTCTGTGAAGGGCCAAAACGCTTCCCTTTAACATCAATAACCGTGTTTCCCCACAACAGTTTTGGACCACCACACGACCATTGTTTGTTGTGTTTGCTCTCTTTGAGACTAAATACTATAAAGCATTACAGGTACCTTCACAGCGGAATCACACTTCACCTTCTTTACTGAATGTGCGTATCCTTTTTGCCACTGAGGTGTTTGCTTCTCATATTATAATGCAGGGAAACTAACAAATACAGAGAATATACACAAGCGGTAAACAATTGAACATCTTGGAACCTCACAGATATATCTAAACACACTGCTAGTTGGCTCTTATTGAAAAGCATGACCAATTTCGCCACAGACATAGAGAGCCTTGATAACGTCATGACTGACAGCAATACGCCAACAAGGGGTTCTTCAACCACTGATCCTTCCCCTACAGAGAACCTTAAGAAGTTCAAGACAATGTCTCAGCAATCAACGGTGAATTCAACTATTGACTACGGTGACTTTTCTTTCATGGCTGACAAAATCCTTCAGCCTGTTGAAGATGAAGAAATACTTCAAGTGGGTTCTTACACTTGGAATATTGATGAATTTAAGGCTCTAACGGAAGATAAAGAGCGCAGTCCAGTTTTCACTGTTGGTGATTGGGACTTTGATATGCTTCTTTTTCCCAAAGGTAATGCAAATCACAATTTGGCCCTATATTTGGAGCCACAGCCAAAGAAGATAGTTGATGAAACTTCAGGTGAATCCAGTCCGGTGGATCCAAATTGGTATGTTTGTGCACAGTTCACATTGATCATATCCAATCCAAAGGATCCACGTAATTGCGTTGTCAATACTTCACAACAAAGGTTCTGTAAGACTGCCACTGATTGGGGTTTCTCGAACTTCACTGAATTAAGGTCGTTATATCAAAGACGTGGGGGTGATTTAGCGCCATTACTTCTCGATGACAAGTTGACTATAACAGCTTTTGTGAAAGTTCTCAAAGACCCAACCGGTGTTATGTGGCATAACTTCATGGATTACGACTCGAAGAAAGAAACGGGATTCGTTGGATTCAGAAATCAGGGTGCCACTTGTTATCTTAACTCGTTGTTACAGTCATACTTTTTTACGAAATGTTTCAGAAAAGCGGTTTACCAAATCCCTACTGAGGATGAGCTACCAGGTGACAGCGTTCCGTTAGCACTCCAGAGAATCTTTTACCAGCTGCAACGCTCTGAAGAGGCACTTGACACAACTGAATTGACCAAATCGTTTGGTTGGGATCACGCTGATGCGTTCACACAGCATGATGTTCAGGAAATGAATAGAATTTTGATGGATAAGCTTGAGTCAAGAATGAAAGGAACCCCAGTTGAAAACATGTTGAATGAAACATTTGTCGGTAAAATGAGAAGTTACATCAAGTGTGTCAACGTTGACTATGAATCGTCCAGAACTGAAGACTTCTGGGATATACAGTTGAATGTTAAGGACTTGGACAACTTACACGAATCATTCCAAAACTACATTGAAGTCGAGATGCTAGAAGGTGAGAATCAGTACGCTGCACAGGACTTTGGTCTTCAAGATGCCAAGAAAGGTGTTGACTTTGTTGAGCTTCCAGATGTTCTTCATCTTCAGCTCAAGAGATTTGAGTTCGATTTCATGATGGAAGTCCCAGCTTTAATAAAGCTCAATGATCGTTATGAGTTTCCTGAATCCATTGATTTGAGCCCTTTTGTTGAAAAAACAGAAGGGACTGAACCAACGCCATGCGTTTATGACCTTCATGGTGTCTTGGTCCATCAGGGTGATCCAAGCTCTGGACATTACTACGCCATGATCAGACCGGATAAATCAGATGAATGGTTTAGATTTGATGATGAAAGAGTCTGGAGAGTTACCAAGAGACAAGTGTTTGATGAGAATTATGGTGTTGACACCATTCCACAAGAGCAACTAGCTAGAATGACAAAGCAACAACAACATAACTACTTGGTGCGTCGTCAGACCAGTGCTTATATGTTAGTATATATGAAGCGGTCTGAAATTGACAGACTTCTTGAAGATGTTCCAGATGAAAGTGTTCCAAAGTATATCACTGAAAAGGTTGATGAAGTGTTAGAAGAACGTGCGCGTAAGCGCAAAGAAATGGAGGATCTTCATCTCTACTTGACACTCAATTTCTTCACAGACGACCTTTTCAAAAGATATCAGGGCTTCGATCTTGGTGCTGATGAAAGATCTGTGCAAGATGGCTTCTACACAAAGGAATCTTTCCCATACACTATCAAAGCTCTCAAGACTACAAAGTTCAAAGATTTATACGCAGATATTAAAGATAACACCAATGTTGACCCAGAGAAGATTTCCTTCTGGAGTATGACATACAGACGTAATCAGACTTTAAGACCAAACAACAAGTTGAGCGATATTGGGGAGATGACAGTTGAAGAAGTCTATACTGAGTTCTTCTCCAAAAGACATGCACTGGCAAACTTCTGGTTAGAGGAACCTTCAAAAGAACTTTTTGAAAAGCTTCCAGCGCACCTCAAGCCAATTGAGAAGATTGAGGTGGACCAAGACGAGAATTTTATTGAATCAACAAAAATCCTTTTGTTTTTGAAATACTTTGACGCCGAGACACAGTCTTTGAAAGGTGTATCTCATCTATATGCTAATGAGGATGACACAATTGACAGTCTTGTTCCGGCAATCAAATCGGCACTCAAAGTGTCTGATGAGTACGAACTTGACTTCTTTGAGGAAATCAACAACGGTTCCATCGAGAAGCTGAACCCTCTAGCCACTTTCTACAAGTCTGAACTCGGAAACGGTGATATCTTTACTGCTCAACTATCTACGACCAAGGCGGGTGATCTACTGGCTGGTGATCGTAAGAAGGATGTAATTCCATTCTATACTTCTGCTGAACAGTTCTATCTTTACTTGGGAACCAGACGTCATATCAATGTCCAACCATTAACCTCTCACAACAGAGATGATGAGTTCATTGCAGTGGATAACGATTTAGACGACACAGATGCGGGAGCATCATTTGATATGTGGATTTCTTCACATGCACCATATTCAGAGCTTGCAGAAAGAGTTGCTAAAAAGATTGGCAAAGATCCGGCATACTTGAGATTATACGTCAATTACAGTGGACACAGAACAGTCATGCGCTCTAACATGGTCATTGGAAGCTTCATTCCGAAATCCCTTTGGCAAAGCGTCACTCCACTCTTCGAGTACGAGATGTTGAATGCTCCTTTGGTTGAGGTTGAACAAATGACATGTATCAAGATGCACTGGTTGCCATCTGGATACTGTCATTATACCGACCATGAAATTTTAGTCAAGAGCAACAGTACTGTTGCTGATCTAGTGGAGAAGCTCCAGAACAAGATTGGGTTCTCTGACGAAGAGAAGAAGTCGGTTTTGATCTGGTCCAACAATGATTCGAGATTTACAAGCTTGATCTCTCTTGAATCCGATGCCAGTATGTTAGAAGATGAAAATGAGGTATTCGGTGCCATCCTTCCAGAAGAGGCCAAAGTTTTCTCTGAGGAGTACTTGGATGTTGAAGACGAAGAGGATATCGACGAGTCGCGTCCCCGTAAGGAGCCGAAAGCGATGTTGACCCCGGTTATTCAGTTCTACAAGGATCCAAGAAACATGCATGGTATTTCGTTTGTCTTCCCTCTTTATGCTGGTGAACCACTCAGTGAAACAAAGGTCAGAATGCAGAAGAAGATGGGATTGGGTCAGAAGGAGTTTGCCAAAGTTCAAATCTGTGTTTGGGATATGCAGCGGAGATCTCCTGCATATTTCACTGATGACGATATAGTATTGTTCGACCTCATCTCCGGCTCTCTCTATTTGTGCCTTGATACTCCCGACCGCACGAGTCGTACTGGTGGAAACCACCAAGGTGGTGGTATTTCCATTAGATGATTCTCGCTTCCCCAATCAAAGGACTAATTCGATTGCTTTGGTTTTATGGCTTTGATGTGTTTATGCTGTGATTCTACGTTTTTGTTAAGTGTATTTTTTCTCATGTTCTCGTGCTTTTCTTTATGTGTTTTTTTTTTTTTGTTTGGCCTTGATATTCAATGTCTATTATATCTTTCATTTTATGACCATATTACATGTTAATTTATTTCGACTAGTATAGAGTAGAGCTGTAAATTGATTGTTCAATTGATATCATCCTTATGAGCTAGTTCGTACTCTTCCTTTCTCAGCTGCGTACTACTCAACTTATTCTGGAATCCATCATCATCTTCGCCACCAATGACATTAATAACATGAACAGAGAGTTCATGCATTCCATTATCTGATCTTGTTTTGTTAATGAAAGCGGCACCTTTTACGGTTTCTCTACTTACGACAAGACCATCAATGTTTTCCCTTACTGCTGTAGGTCCACACACGTCTTTAATAGGCACCGGATCGAGGGCCAGTGATGGTTTAATGTGATTGAGGAAGGTCTTTACAACATGAACACGATACTCATAAGTTTGAAGGAATTCTGAGTATTTCTTATTCTTCAATAACTCTTCATCAGTGACACCGACAATGAGTGTCTTTTTTGTAAGAAATGCGGAAGCACTGAGAAGGATTTTGTGACCATCATGGAAGTGATCAAAGGTACCTCCAACAGCACAAATATCATGAACGGATTCGTGACTCTCATCAACATCGAACTTGGGGATCGTTACATCTGAACTGGATTCTCTTTGAACGTTTATAAGTTCTATAAGGTCTTTATGGCCATGTTCAAATAGCTCAAGACTTTGATCGGATGTGTCATGGACAAGTGCTTCCCAGTTTGGATCGTCCAGTTCCAAGTAATGGCCATTAAATAGAACCGAGACATTGATCTGTGGCTTTCCAGCACTCTGTATGATTTCAGTGGCTAGTGTATAAAGCTGGGCCAAAATGAAATCCAGGGCATTCAAATGTGTAATCGTGTGTAAGAGTATTATGTCCATTGTTGAGTCCTCATCAAGCACTTGTGCTGCCTTCTCAATGAGTGGCCCATAGCACTTAACGGCCTTTATATCGTTCAGCAACACAACAACACTTTTGAGTCCCATTGTTTATAACCCTTCTTCTATTGGCTTTTCAGCTGTGTTGATGGAGCTTTGTTAGAAATTTGTATATTCAGCTTTTATTGCCTGTCCTCTCTCACCAGTTGCGGTTTGGTACGGGCCACGCCCTTACCTGAAAAGCTTTTGTAAACAAAGGATAGAAAGAACAATATAACGAAAAGTGGAGAGAGACAAAAAAAGCAGAGAAGGTATGAGCGAGGAGAAGCGTACGTTGACTGAAGTGGAGGAAGAGTACAAGCGTCTCCAGGAGCTGAGGTCTGGTGGAACGTATGTGCCACCTGCGAAGCTCCGTGCTCTTCTCGAACAGATTAACTTCCAAAAGGGATCCCAAGAGATGCAGAGGATGGAATGGGATAATATGAGGAAGCATATCAATGGTTTGGTTAACAAGGCTAATAAAAGTAACTTGAAGACTATTGTTGTTGAGCTTTTCAAGCTCAACTTAAACAGAGGCTTGGGACTCTTGATCAGAACACTTATGAAAGCTCAGAGCCAAGCATTGGGATTCACATCTGTGTATGCTGCATTGGTGGCTATTCTCAACTCTAAGCTACCACAGGTTGGTGAATTATTGATCTCAAGACTTGTACTGCAGTTCAGAAAGGCATTCAAGAGAAATAACAAGTTGTTATGTCTATCATCTACTACTTTCCTTGCACAACTTTGCAATCATCAAGTGTGTCATGAAATTTTGATTCTCGAAATCTTATACTTACTATTGAATAATCCAACAGATGATTCTGTTGATATCTGCTGTGGTATCTTGAAAAACGTTGGTCTCTATTTATCCGAAGTTAGTGCCAATGCTGTGTCACAGATATTCGAAAAGTTAAGACAGATTTTACAAGAGGGTAAAGTAGAGAAGAGAACGCAGTATATGATTGAAGTTCTCTTCCAAATACGAAGAGAAGGATATAAGGAATATCCTGTGATTGGAAATGATCTTGACCTGGTTGAAGAAGAAGACCAAATTACGCATAACATTAAACTCGATGATAAGTTGAAAGCACAAGACACACTCAATGTGTTTAAGTTTGATCCAAGCTATGAAGAGCACGAAAAAGAGTACTCTCTGATCAGAAATGAGATCCTAGGGAGTGATGATGAAGATGAAGATGAAGAAGAGTACTCAGGTGAAGAAGGAGTTGATTATGAAGTTGTTGAAGATGCCGAAGAAGTCAATGATGTCGCTGATGTAGAGCAGGAAGAATCAACAACGACAATGGAGATAAAAGACATGACAGAAACCAATCTCCTTAACTTCCGAAAGGCAATCTATTTGATGCTAAAGGGAAGTATGTCCCCCGATGAGGCTGTTCACAAAATACTTAAAATGGGTATCAGACATGAAGATGAAGATAAAGTAGTTGATATGATCGTGAAAGCATGTGCTCAAGAACACAGTTATTCCAAGTACTACGGTGTTACTGGAGAAAAATTATGTGGTCAAAGTCGTTCTTGGGCCAATGCATTCACACTTATCTTTAAAGAAAACTACAGTACAATTCATCGATTTGAATCTAATCCTTTGAGAAACTTGGCCAAATTCTGGGGTCATTTACTCTCTTGTGATGCATTGGGTTGGGAGGCATTGGAAGTTATTAAGCTCACTGAAGCAGATACTTCCAGTTCTGGTCGTATCTTTATTAAGTTCATGTTCCAAGAGTTCATGGAAGAGCTGGGTCTTGTCACTTTGAAAGAGAGATTGTCAGAAGATTACATCCAGCCTTATATTGAAGGACTCTTCCCTGTGGAAGATTCACAGCACCTCCAGTTCTCAATTAACTATTTCACGGCTATTGGTCTTGGTGCCCTTACTGATAATATGAGAGAATCTTTAGATAAAATCAAACAGAAGAGGTTGGAAGAAACAGAACGAGAGAGGGGGAGATCAAGGAGTCGCTCATATTCGAGATCAAGCTCAAGATCATATTCTTACTCTAGAACACCATCCAGATCTAGATCATATTCTCGTTCCCGTTCTCGCTCTTATTCTTACTCTAGATCAAGATCAGGATCACCACGGGCTTCATCCAAAGCTCGTTCCAGAAGCCCAAGACAGAGATCAAGATCTAAGTCATTTTCCAGATCTCCACCTAGAAGGAACTACTCTTCATCCAGATCGAGATCACCTCAAGGTCGAAAAGCCGCATTGCCTGCACAAGACGCTGCTTTCAGGGAGCATGGTGGATACAGAGGAAGGGCTAATAATCATGGTAGATACAGCTGATACATAAGCACCATAATGAACGATAATAAATAATAACTACAAACCACAGAAACAAAAAGATGAAAATAGGTATCAAAATTGGATAGGAGTATAAGAAAGAAAATATAAACGAAGATTGATGAGGAGGGAATTCCCCAATCATCCGAGAACAAACAATGTGTGAAAAAACGAGAGATGGTATAAGATTTGAAATATCACATATCAGTGATTTCTCTTTCAAGAGAGGCTAAGCGATAAGCGCTTAGTAGATACCCCAGTACTTCTCACAGTTCTCAGCACCGTCAGCCTTCCACAAGTCGTCGAAAGCGTTGAACAAGATAGCAGAGGAACCACAAGTAGACTCAATAGAGGAGATGGCAGCAGCCTGAGCCTCAGTGGAGGCGATGGCAACACCCTAGGTGTCACCCTTGTGTGGCCAACCGGTCTCAGTAACGAAGACCTCCTTGTCACCACCACAAGCGGACCAAACTCTCTCAATCTGCAAGAGCAACCAAGAACCGGCATCAGCAGCGACGGTGTCGTAGTCGAAGTAAGCGTGAGCGTTAATGGCAATGTAGTCAGAAATGTCACACAAACCTGGGTTGTTGATAGTAGCAACGTGAGTGTCAACGGAAACGACTGGACCAGTGTAACCGGCAGCAGTCAAAGCGGTTCTACCGGTAGAGACGTAACTGGAAACCTGGGAGACGGTAGCGTCACCACTGTTAACCAACTCGTTACCAATGGAAACGGTGTAGACATCATCCCAAGAACCGTAAGACTCAATAGCAGAGGCAATGGTCTCAACGGCGGAGGCAATGGCATCCATGTAGTAAATACCAAGGAACAACTCCTGACCATCAGCCTTAGCCTGCAAGACGTTCTCAACCTGGTCACAGTCAACACCGTAAAGTCTGATGATGGAGTAATCGGTCAATTGAGCCAAGTCGGACTGGACCTCAGAAAGGGACTTACAGTCACCGGAAGAAGTGTATGGAGAGTAAGTAATACCCTTGGCAGCAGCACTGAAGTTAGAGGTGGAAGTGGAAGTGGAGGTGGAAGAAGTGGAAGTAGAAGTAGAAGTGGTAGAAGTAGAGGCGGTGGTGGTCACAGCAGTGGTCTCAGCGGTAGTCTCAGCGGTGCTAGTAGAGTAAGTAGAAGCACCGGCAATTTGAGCTTGCAAGGAAAGAGTAGTAGTCTGAGAGACAGAAGTAGCCAAGTCGGTGTTAACGGTAGAGAAGGTGTAAGTGGTAGAATCACCGGCAACAACCTGGTCGACACCGGCAGTGACAACAACAACCTCGGTCTCAGTAACAACAACAAGACCTCTCTTGTGTTGGTTATGAACGTGAGCAGCTGGGGCAGCGATAGCAGCACCGGCCATAGAGGCAGCGGTGAAGAGTTTAGAGAACAACATTGTATAACTTTAAAACTTGTTTTGAAATTGAAGTTTGGTCAAAGGGAATGTTATAAAAAGAACGTAATAGGTTAGGAAAGTATGGAAAGGACTGTTATTGCTAGAGCTAACTCTGTGTAAAGGAAGGAACAGGAGTTGGTGAATAGAATCAGCGCTCTGTGACTAAAAAGGGTAAGGTGGGAAAAGGGGGAGAACAGGTAAGCAAAAGAATGAGTTTTTGAGGAGAGCAAAAAAAAAAATAAAAAAAAAAAACACACAGAGAAAGAGAGAACATGCGACCACACCAAACCTCGACGTACAAGAGAAACGCCCAGGAAAAAAAAAAAAAAAAAAACACCGCACGACGTAACTATGGCAACCAGAGGAAAAGAGAGGCAACCGTGCGCGAACCGCCCAGATCGGGCGAAAGGTAAACAGCAGAATCGGGGCGCTCGGCAGATCCGTCGAAAGCGCCCTCGAAAATGCCACCGCTTTTGGACGGTTTCGGAGGCTCTGTTTGGGGCGAGCGCACAACCGAAACACAAACAAACAAGTCAAATCAAAACAACAGGGGGGCGTAGTGGAACATGCGCACACCCGTATGAGGAATTTAACAGAGGGAAAAAATTAGGAGTTGAAAAACAAAGGAATTTTACTCAGACATATAAAAAAACAGAGAGAGAGAATGAGAAGAATAAGCGGAGGTGTTTAGGCCGCTCAATTAGCTGCGGGGAGCGGCGTGGTTGCCCCTACCGAGATTTCTAGTTGGCTGCATCCATCTCTCTCTCTCTCTACACACACTGTGAATGGATTAGAATTTTTTTTTCTTTTTTTTATTTGAAAGACTCTTATCAAAGATATCAGTTGACACATAAGAAGTTATTTTGTAAATATTCTTTCTTAAAAGGAATTATCTTCTTCTTCGTAGTTCCCCTATTAACATTCTCTATTAAACATTCCCCTTTAACCATCCTTCATCTCCGGCATTTTTTTTTTGGGGGGGGGGGGATGTGCGGGACACAGCGGTATGGGAGACTAAAAAAACTTTTCAGTGGTCCACACCACACATGTCATAACGCTAGAGTGCATTAAAATCTCTACATTTGAAACCCTTTTCGCTTAGGGGGGGTGTAAAAAAGCCTTTAAATGGATTAATTAATTAAAAATTTCAACACCAAGTAAATACAGGTGGTTTAGAATTAACTTGCTGAAGCCTCTCTATAATAACTTTCTTTGTGGCCATTGAATCTTGAGCAAAAGTTAATCCATTATTGTCTCGTGCATCTGTGATAGGTGAAACGATTGGACTTATCTCTATTTCAGTAGTATTCGTCCCTTCCCCGGTAATTTCATTTTCCTGGATCGCTCCTAATATTTCACCTGCATTACCATATGATTTTCTCCAAGATTCCATGGTAGGTTTGGAATATATAGGTGTTTCAATGGCATTAGTCATTATAGATATAGGAACATGAACAGGTACATCCATAATTTCGTCCCATACCATAACACGAGTTCTCCTTGCAAGTTCTAATGGACCTTGTGTTGGATTCTTTAAAGTCTCAACAACATTAAATGCTTGACCTTTCATAACTGCCCATTGTTTCTTCCACATACGTTCTTTAAAATCCGTATCTTGAGAAAATAACCCTCTAAATAAAACTGCACATTCTTCCCACCAAACAGTAGATGTTAATAATGGTAAAAAATGTCTTCTTGTACGATCTGTAAATGGTTGTCCTATAATACTAGCTGGTAAAAAAAGCCATCCAAATGGATAAGATCTCCATTCATCAGGATGTTTCCAAGGCCATGATAATCCAGAATCAATTGCACCAACTTTCAAAAATGGACGTTTTGTTAATCCATCATCATTAGTTATCCAATCAACACGAATCATCCAATTATCAAGACCTCGATCTGTATTTCTCATAATATAATCAAGAATCACAAGTTTTTCCAATTCTTCACGGAATTGTAATAAAACTTCCTTTGTCCATTTGAACTCAGGAATTATTGATCCTGAATCTATAAAGGGATTCTCTAATATTTCAGTCTCATTTATAATTCTATCTTCATAAAATGGAACTGGAAATGTCCATTTAGATCCAGGTAATGGATGATCATGGAAAAATTTATCTGCTTCTTGATATCCTTGTAAAAAAAGTTGAAATGAACCAGCTTTTTCTCTTAAAGGACGTTTATTAACCCTTGCTGATCGTTTCTCCCAAAATGAATAATAAAAAGAATCACTTGATATTTCAACAATATCTGTATATGGTACAATATGAGTTTGCAATTGCTTATCAAGTAAACTGGCAGCAGATTCACAAACGTATCCAAGATTTGGAATTAAACAACTTCTTCCAAAAAAGCAAGGAAATAAATTTCTATGGATCCATTTCGTCCATTTAGGAGATAATGGACCATATGGTTCTTCATCCTTGGGTTTGAAAACACCAACAATCTCATTATTAGTATTGTAAATAAAATAACTTCCCGATGACCCAGCAGCGATTCTTTTAGGTTTGATACCATTATCAATTGCTTCAACTGCATTACTCACAATAGCATCAAAATGATACTTATTTATCGGTCCAGTATAGACAAACCCATTGGATGGTACTTGTTTCAAAGGTATCACACCAGGTGGTGCCTTAAATACCGAATATTGAATCTCATTGGGAATACCATCCACAATCTTAGTTGTAGTTGTCCATCTAGCAATTGTATTTGTCCATTGTGAAACTCTATCATTAAATGAACTTAAATCAAACGATAACGCCGAAAGTGACCTCTTTTGTCGTGGATGACGTTCAGATGTCGGGGATTGTAATGATATTCCAGATGAAGGGAACGTACCATCTTGATCACTATCTTGTATTTGAGATGGAAGTAATGCTGAATTTTCTCCCTCTGAATAAATAGGAGATTTAAACATAGAATAACCAGATGGAGCACTCGTTGCAATTGGAATCTGTGTCACAACTTTTTGTGATAATTGAACATTGTTCCCATATACTTGAACGCTTTCATCATCAATCTTGTCAAGAAGCCATTCTCTTTCGGAAGGCCTTTGCGCTCCCTGACCCGTAACCGTTCTATTCATATAATAAAAGAAGAAGAAAGTTACAAAAGGTCCTTCCCCCCAGGTCTTCTCTTGTTGGAATATAAAACAAGTCCCGGGTTATATGTATGGACTTCACTGAGTGAACTTTATCAATTGCCAAAAAAAAAAAAACTCACATGCAAAAAATCTATTTCATAGGACCGGGGCTGGTATCTTAACAATGTCAAGTCGTGCGCATAACAAAAACTCCCAATCAAATACCCGTTATCGTGTGGAGTGAACTGCACGCATATTTCTTGAAGTCCATCAATCTTTAAAGTGTGTCAGTTAAAAAAAAAAGCAAATGAATATCCTAAAGGTGGAAGTTTAATAGGAAGTAAAAGAGGAAGAAAAAAACAATATTGAAGGGTACTCAATTTAAATCTTTCCCTCTCCATATGAAACCGGCCAATGTTTGATTATGTAACAAACGTAAACAGAGCGTCTGTGTGTGTGTTTTTTTTTCTGGAGATGCGCACACCCTCTTTAACTCTTTTTCCAATTGACAAAGGCGGAATTGGGAACCCGAACAATTGTGATGGAGTCTGTGGCGGTGTCTCTGTGTCATTCACATAACCTAACTTCTTTTAGAACTATGACAGACAGTGGACAATTATGTTGAGGCGGTTAACCTATTCTCTTCACTACGAACTTTTCTGATGTCTCCTTACATCAAACAACACACTACTCTGACCAATTTGGCATTTGATATCGAAGCAGATGCTATCCGCCAAGAAGTTGATGAACATGATCCGCTGACACTGTTGTCGAGTGCACATCTTGGAAGGCCTGCCCCGAATCCACACTCTCCAATAGAAGTTCTTGATGCCATCAAATCACTGGTAAACATTGTCAACGAGGGTCACGAATCACCAATTCAAGAAATCCCACCAGCGGTTACAGATTTACCAGTTAGTGCAAAGGGACAAATGGGTGGACCGGTGGAAGAAGGACAGTTTCAAGCACAGGAAAATGACGAACAGTTTGATCCTAAAGACCCTCACAAAAAGATGATATTCTATGACAAGGAAGGGGTTGCGGGTAATAATTACACTTGGTCACAGGCATTAAGGGTTCCGGCACAACCAAACAGACTTTTACAAATTGATCCATACTGTTCCTGGTCCAAAGATATGAAAGATCTTCCCATCGGACCACTCGAGATTTCTTGCGTATTCGAAAAATTAAAACACAGATTTGGATTCCAACAATCTTCTATGGAAAACATGCTTGAACACTTCATGACACAATTGGATTCAAGAGCTAGTCGTATGAGACCAATGCTGGCTTTGGTATCTTTACATGCCTCATACATTGGTGGTGAAAATGCAAACTACAAGAAATGGTTTTTTGCTGCACAGTTAGATATGGATGAGGACGTTGGATTCGCCAATATGAAATTACACGGTAAAGCTTATAAAAGAAATAAAAAAGCTGCAAAAGAAAAGAATATTGACCTCAAGTCTAAATGGAAAGAGACAAAGTTACAAGAGTCTTCATATCTTGCCAATGTCGTTAACGTTATACCGGAGGACTCTGAGAAAAAGACTGAACTCACTGCTTCTGAGCATAAATGGATCAATAATATGCTGAATTTGACTCCACAGCAGTATGTTGAAGATGTGGCATTGTATCTTTTGATTTGGGGAGAGGCTAATCAGGCCCGATTTCTACCGGAGTTTCTTTGTTTTGTATTCAAGTGTGCTCGAGACTATTATCATTCAGAACTTTGTCAAAATGATATAAATGGTGCACCGGAATATGAATTTTTGAATAACGTAATTACACCAGTGTATCTATTTTTGAGAAATCAGGTTTATAAGATTGACAGTAATGGTCTGATGAAGAAAAGGACTCGAGACCATTCGGATATTATTGGTTATGATGATGTTAATCAACTCTTTTGGTATCCAGAGGGCATCGAAAGAATCAAGTTTAAATCTTCAAAGCAAAGAATGGTTGACTTCATACCTGAACAACGATACAAAATGTTGTTTGATCTGGATTGGGACAACGTATTCTACAAAACTTATAAGGAGTCAAGAAGCTGGATTCATACAGTTACAAACTTCAACAGAATATGGATAATCCATTTTGCCTCTTACTGGTTCTTTACAAGTTTCAACTCACCTACTCTTTATACAAAGGATTATCAACAACTTTTAGATAATCCCCCCACCCCTCAAGTAAGATTAACAGTAATTGCATTAGGCGGATTCCTCTGTTGTTGTATTCAGCTCTTTGCAACTTTTGCTGAGTGGAATGTTATTCCTTCCAAATGGCCGGGAAGACCACTCTTACTGAAAAGAATTGTTGGTTTACTCATCTTAGCTTTAATCAATGTTGTACCTTCGATTTTCATTTTTACGATGTTTGATCTTGAAACTCAATCACCAACTGCTTACTGGGTTTCCGTATGTCAACTTATCATTTCAGTGCTTACATCTGTCTATTTCTCTTATCGCCCATTGGCCCACTTGTTCACATATGGAAAACACGATTCGAAGAAAAGGAGATATGTCCCCTCTGAGACGTTTACCGCATCTTTTGCAAAGCTTACTGGTAGAAGCTACTGGTTTTCCATAATACTTTGGTCTGTCGTTTTCATTGCAAAGTATGTGGAATCATACTTTTTTTTGACGCTTTCAATCAGGGATCCCATCAGGGTTTTATCTATTACTCGAATGACAGGATGTATTGGAGACACGTATATGGGAAACTTCCTTTGCTTACATCAGGCGCACATAGTTTTGGGATTAGTATATTTGACTGAGTTGATATTATTCTTCCTTGATACTTACCTTTGGTATATTGTGTGTAACTGCTTCTTTTCAATGGGACTATCTTTTTCCTTGGGGATGTCAATTTTAACTCCTTGGAGAAATGTCTTTTCACGTTTGCCGAAGAGAATCTACTCAAAGATATTGGCAACAACAGAAATGGAGATCAAATACAAACCTAAGATATTGGTCTCTCAAGTATGGAATGCAATTGTTATCTCGATGTACAGGGAGCATTTACTTCCCGTGGATTTAGTGCACAAGCTCTTGTACCATCAAGCACCATCAGAAAGTGGATCAAGTTACAAGAGTACTTTGAAATCACCAAGCTTTTTCATAGCTCATGATGATTCAACTTTTAAGTCAATTGAGTTTTTCCCACCAAATTCCGAAGCTGAACGAAGAGTTTCTTTCTTCGCTCAATCGTTAGCAACGCCAATTCCAGAACCTAACGGAGTGGAGACAATGCCGACATTCACAGTTTTAATTCCACACTATGCAGAGAAAATTCTTTTATCTCTCAGTGAAACTCTTAAAGAATCAAATGAGAATGCACGTATATCTTTGTTGGAGTACTTGAAAAAACTTTACCCGACTGAATGGGATTGTTTTGTAAATGATACCAAGCTCATGGCTCAGCATCACGGCTATATGCGGACAAGCTCGGTCAAATACGATACAACCAAGAAGAAACATGAACGAGGAAAATCCTCAGATGGATTTAAAGACGATCCTATTTCTCCAAATTCTCTCGGACCACCGATTTCTACTAATGACGAATTTGACCAATATCCGAAAAGTCCAGAGACAGAGCTCTTTGAAAGGGAAGTTGAGACATATTTGAAAAAGAAGCAAGGATTGAAAAGGTGGTCGAAGCCTAGAAGAGAAGCCCCTACAACTCCTGTTCCAGTTCCAAATGGTCCAGAATTTGAAGAGAATTTTGAGGTTAAGATTGAACAAGATGATCCAAAGACCTCTACTTTACATACAAGTGCTGATGACATGCCTTATTATTGTGTCGGGTTTAAGAGAGCTGTACCAGAATTTCAGTTGAGGACTAGAATATGGGCATCTTTAAGATCCCAAACGTTGTATCGGACAGCCTCTGGATTCCTGAACTACACTAAAGCTTTAAAGCTTCTCTATCGGGTTGAAAACCCTGAAATGGTTCATTACTACCGCGAGGACGACGATGGTTTAGAGGAAGAACTCGATGCCATGGCAGCCAGAAAATTCAAGATTATCATTGCCATGCAGAGATTAACCCACTTCAGTGAAGAACAGAAGCTTGACTACCTCTTCCTTCTAAAGGCATTTCCCGAGATTAGTATAGCTTACCTTGAAGAGGAGGAAGACCCCGGGAATCCTACTGGTGAAAAGGTGTTTTACTCGTGTCTCACTGATGGTTATTGCAAATTTGATAATCTGTTCAATCGGGTACCAAGATTTAGAGTAAAACTTTCTGGAAATCCCATTTTAGGTGATGGAAAATCAGACAACCAAAACCACCTGTTAATATTTTACCGTGGTGAATACATCCAGGTTGTCGATGCCAATCAAGACAACTATCTCGAAGAGTGTTTAAAGATCAGATCAGTATTGGGTGAGTTTGAGGAAATGAACGCAGCTTCTTTAGAAACTGAATACAGGACGGACCGCATTAATAGAGAGGGTGTGCATCCAGTTGCAATTGTTGGTGCCCGTGAATATATCTTTTCTGAAAATATCGGAGTTCTCGGTGACGTTGCTGCCGGTAAAGAACAGACATTTGGAACCCTCTTTGCAAGAACACTTGCGGAAATTGGGGGCAAGTTGCATTATGGCCATCCTGATTTTCTTAATGCAATATTCATGACCACAAGGGGTGGAATATCCAAAGCTCAAAAAGGGTTGCACTTAAATGAAGATATCTACGCTGGAATGAATGCGATGTTGAGGGGTGGCAGGATTAAGCACTGCGACTACTACCAATGTGGAAAAGGTAGAGATTTGGGATTCGGCTCTATCTTGAACTTCACAACCAAGATTGGGGCTGGTATGGGAGAGCAGTTATTATCTCGTGAATACTACTACTTGGGTACACAGTTGCCACTTGATAGATTTCTCTCTTTCTACTATGCACACCCGGGATTCCATATAAATAATCTTTTCATCACATTATCGGTGCAGATGTTCATGATTGTGTTGGTAAATCTCGGAGCGTTAAGACACGAATCCATTATCTGCAAATACAACAAAGATGTCCCCTATACAGATCTTCAACAACCGATTGGTTGCCACATGATACAGCCCGTTTTGAACTGGGTTGCAATTTTCATTTTGTCTATTTTCCTTGTCTTCTTAGTTGCATTTGTTCCACTTGTGATCCAGGAGTTGACCGAAAGAGGGCTCTGGAAGGCAATCTTGAGACTCTCTCACCACTTAGCAAGCCTTTCTCCGTTCTTTGAAGTCTTCGTCTGCCAGATATACTCAAATTCTTTGTTGACTGATGTCGCATTTGGTGGAGCGAGATATATCAGTACCGGTCGAGGATTTGCAATTGAGAGGGTTGCATTTGCTGAGCTATACTCTAGGTTCACATTATCATCAATATACTCCGGAACGCGTATATTTTTGATGATTCTATTCTCAAGTTTGACTATATGGCAACCTGCACTATTATGGTTTTGGATAACTATGGTCTCCATGTGTTTTGCACCATTCATTTTCAATCCCCACCAGTTCTCTTTCGACGATTACTTTGTCGACTATCGGAACTTCCTTGGTTGGTTATTCAAGGGAAATGGATATGAAGTAGGAAGAACAGAAAAACAAAAGACCTGGATACAGAACGTGAGGGATAATAGGGCCCGTTACACTGGCTATTGTACAAACCGCCCTGGAAAACCACAAAAAGTTCCAGATATTAGAAAGCCAACAATCCTGGATCTCTGTCTCTCCGAAGTCATCGTTCCATTTTTAACTTGTGTCGCAACATTTTGTGCATATACTTTTATAAATTCTCAAAATGGTGTCCGTGGTGTGAAGCCAACAAACTCCCTCCTTAGGTTGTTGATCTTGGTATTGGGTCCGATCGCAGTAGATACTGTGATTTTAATTCTCGTGTTTTTCATCACAATTATTATATCCCCATTATCGATGATAAAGCTCAAATCTGGTTCCACTAAGATAAAAGGAAGAGAAACGCCTTCATATTTTCATTTGTCTACCGTTACAGGTAACTTCACAGCAGGAGTTGCGCATACCGGAGCTGTGTTGACACGCTTTCTTCTTTTTGAGGTAATTTGGTTCTTGGAGGGTTGGAACTTTCGACGGGCATTGGCATGTTTAATATGTGTTGTGAATATTCAGGAGTTGTTGTGTTCTTGTACTACATTAACTTTAACGAGGGAATGGAGAGATGGAAAGGTTAACAACATGTGGTGGACAGCTCTTTGGTTACAACCACATGAGATTGGTTATAGTGCCATGTTTTTTCAACCTTTGAGGGAGTTTGTCTGTAAAGTTATGGAAATGAGTCAATTTAGCGTTGACTTCATCGTTGGTCACTTGATACTATTCGTTCAGACACCTTTTCTTGCACTTCCCTTCATTGACAGGGGCCACACCTTGGTGTTGTTCTGGTTGAAACCTACAGAACAATTCAGAAGACGATATTTCCATACAAAACTGAGATCAAAGAGAGCTACGACTGTTTGGATATTCTTTATAATCTACTGTTTGATACTAGCTGTATTTGTTGCATCCCTAGTGGTTCCAGTCCAGACCGCTAGACACTTGCCAGACTTTTCTCCTTCCTTGAATCAGACCATCTTTGAGGGCTTAATTCAGCCCAATGGTCAATGGAATGATGATACGGGTGTTAATGCAACGTCAACTATCGTCACAACAACTGGTCCAATGCCCGAATTCAAAACCCATCCGTGGTAAGTACTGTCAAATTGATATAGCTTAATCAGGCCTTCAAAGTACTGGGGAATTCAAATGATTGCGCTATGCATGTGCATTGTTACCTTGGCTACCACAATGGATGGACCCAAGAATTACAGAGTGGACGTACTAGGCAGACCAAAGTAGAGGAATCAATTGCAATCCTACATTGGAAGTCTTTGGCTATTCATAACTAGTTTAATCACAGTTTGTGTTTTTTACCATTGTAGAGCCAAATTCGGAAAGCAATACGACGCGTCGCGAGTAGTGACAGTATTTTTTCAAAGCCTATAGGCGGTATTTGACTCTGCTGCAGGTATGAGACAGTAACAGTTATTACTCGGATGGTTAACTTAAGATACTTCTGAGAGGTAATTAATTTACTGATTCAATTCTTTGCTGAGATACTTTTTTTTTGGTTTTCTATGCTCACTAAAAAACTTCTGCTATAATATCTACATGGGGTATTAAAACTCGAAAGACTCATTTGTTTACATTTTGACGCGAGATCCAACGGATGCGCAGCGCGGTGTCTTCCAGGAAAGGACGTTGTTTGAAAATGTTCTAACAATAGAATCTTTGGTGAGTGAATGATCGGAGGTTTCGCATTGCGTTTCGATATTTACAGTCCAATTAAAATTATCATGGCCATATTGCATGAGAATTAGTGAGGAGGAGGCAAAAGGTTGGAGCGCGTCCTAAAAGCACCCCAAGGCTTGTGTACATTTCCTAGTTTGGTTAGCTAACGCGTTAGTGTTGTTGCATTTTAAGCAGAGGATGTATTACTTATATTTATCGGCCTAGAAAAAGTAGAAGTCATGTAACAGTATTGATAACCCAATCGGGTATGAAATCTACTTACGAGGATCAATTCAAGCATTAGCCTAAGGCGGATCTGTTAGATTAGAGGAAGGAATGGGACCGCAAGGCGCAGAGAACAGATTGAAGATGTTACCTAATCTGGGCGCGTATGCGACAATGACGTTTTGGCGTAATTCTCTGACGCCGCGATTCTTCCCCCTATTAAGCCGCCAAAATCTGATGTTATTGCGCCAAAAATCTTCCTTTGGGCTCCGCAATGCAGCGCCGCAGGACCCAAAACGGCAATTGCGCGATTCTCGTGTTTGTTTACATTTCGTCCGCGCGCCCACGAGCTGCGCCCTTTTTTCGAGTTTCCCGGCCGGTGCGCCAAACTTCAAATTGAACTTTTCCGCCCTTCCTCTCTTTCCTTCCACTTCACTGTTCAAACTTCAACACTCGTTCTTTACCCTCGCCGGCCGTCCACTCGTTAAAAGACTCCAGTAAGAGAAAAGAGCCTTATTGCAATGTTGTTCAAATCATTGGCCTACGCCGCCGCTTCTGCCGGTCTCTTCAAGGCCGTTGCCGCTGACGACCTTCCAGCTATCGAGATTGTTGGTAACAAGTTCTTCTACTCCAACAATGGTTCCCAATTCTACATGAGAGGTGTTGCATACCAGCAGGACACTGCCAACATCACCTCCGGTGAGACCTTTGTTGACCCATTGGCCGACGAGACCACCTGTGCTAGAGATATTCCATACCTTGTTGATCTTAACACAAACGTTATCCGTGTTTACGCTTTGAACGAGACTCAGGACCACACTGCTTGTATGAATTTGCTCCAGGAGGCTGGTATCTACGTTATTGCTGACTTGGCCGAGCCAGGTTTGTCCATTGACAGATCCGATCCATCTTGGTCTGTTGAGCTTTACAACCGTTACACCACCATTGTCGACGAGTTCCAGAACTATACTAACATCTTGGGTTTCTTCGCTGGTAATGAGGTTTCCAACGATGAGACCAACACCGACGCTTCTGCTTTCGTTAAGGCTGCCATTAGAGACACAAAGGCTTACATCAAGGACCAGAGTTACAGAAGTATCCCAGTTGGTTACTCTTCTAACGATGACTCTAAGACTAGAGTCTCTATGGCTGACTACTTCGCTTGTGGTGATGAGGATGACAGAGCTGACTTCTACGGTATCAACATGTACGAGTGGTGTGGTTCTTCCAGTTTCTCTGCATCTGGTTACAAGGAGAGAACTGAAGAATTCTCCAACATGACAATCCCAGTCTTCTTCTCTGAGTATGGTTGTAACGAGGTTACCCCAAGAAAGTTCACTGAAGTTGCTGCTTTGTACAGTGATGAGATGACTGATGTCTGGTCCGGTGGTATTGTTTACATGTACTTCGAGGAGGACAACGATTATGGTTTGGTCAGCATTGACGGTGATGAAGTTTCCACTTTGTCTGACTTCTCTTACTACTCTGAGGAAATTTGGGCTATTACCCCAACTTCCGCCAACACTGACGACGTTACTTCTACCGATGCTACTATGACTTGTCCAACCCAGGGTACTAACTGGAAGGCATCCACTGACTTGCCACCAACTCCAGATGACGAACTCTGTTCTTGTATGAACACTGCCATGTCTTGTGTCGTTTCCGATGACGTTGACTCTGACGATTACTCTGACTTGTTCGGTATTGTTTGTGGTCTTGGTGACTACTGTTCTGGTATCGAAGCCAACGGAACCACTGGTGTTTACGGTGCTTACTCCTTCTGTTCCTCCAAGCAGATGTTGAACTTTGTCTTGAACTACTATTACGAGAACAATGGTGCTGACTCCAACGCTTGTGACTTTGACGGTTCTGCTACCATCAACTCCGATGCTTCCACCGCCTCCTCATGTTCCTCCGCTTTGTCCGCTGCTGGTTCTGACGGTCTTGGAACCGTTTCTGGTACCGTCTCTGGTTCCGACTCTGAAACCACCGAGAGTGAGTCCACTGACACCGAGTCAACATCCACTGGTACCGCTTCTTCCTCTTCTTCTACCTCCACTGGCTCCTCTGGTGCTGTTGTTGTTAGAGTCCCAGGTGGTGAGAAGTTCATGACTGTTGGTGTCACCATCTTGGCCATCACCGGTCTCTCTGCTCTTTTGTTGTAAGATTGTAGTCCATCTGTAACTAATGAATTAGCATGATGCATTATGACATCAAGCAGACCTTTCTGTCCAATGATATACCATTACTTTCTGGAGAGGAGATCTGTTAACAATTTTATACGTTTCCCCTAGTTTTATCTTTTCATATCTTTTTCCCCGTTTAAAATGAGACATTGTAGTAGAATAATACCCGGTATAGTCTGTATAGATGTGGGGGAGGCTCGGCCTTCTTATATAGGTTGTAGGTCAAGTACGATGAGTTATTTGCAATGGTCTGGATTCGAAAGCAGTGTTACATGTATGCTGTTTTAAACTCTAATCACACGTGTTTACTCTTTCTGTTTCCCCTTTGGGGTCTTGTTTGTTGGCTCAACCGCGTATTAACCTCGAATGTTATGAATATCATGTGCGATCAGATCTGTTCCATGTTTACCTATTGAGCCGATGATGTAAAGCTGCGAGGCGTCACGAGGGCGAGGCCATCTTTTCACAACAACATCGGAATTTGTTAGTGGGGACACTTGTACAACTCATTTCAACTTCACTAATAGTAATTCATATCCAACATTGTAGACGTCGACAATGGGCCGTTGACATCCCCAGACTCAGCCCCCGAGAATACACGATGTTTGCGTACCTGCAGCGAAAAGCGCATATTGATCGTTGAGTTGATTTTTTACATGTTTATTAAACTTAATACACAGCCTTCTTCCCCTATTTCAAATGCCTTCTACCTTAAAGTCCACCACTTAAATTCCACTGCTACCTTTCCCTTTCCCCTTTCACCCATTCTGTACGGCCACATAAAGTGTTCTGGCCATCCGCAGTGTTATTTTTGGCGACAGAAAGCACTGAACATGCACATCATCCACATTTCTGTCGATTAAGTTGCTCTGTATTTTCTATGGTATTGAAAGGTACAGGGATATAACACGCGTCTCTCGAGACCCATTTTACGTTCCAAATTAGGACGACCACCGCGTCTGGCCCTCTAGTATAAGTAGTTTGCGACTTCCTCCTCTTCACCACCCTGAGCCACGCTAACCGAAACCTCTTGATTTCCAACTTCAACGAAAATCTTTTTCTGGTTCTAACCACTTGTCACTCCCTTCTTAACCATGAAAATCTTCAAGACCCTCGCTTTGTGCACCTCGTTACTTGCCTCTAAGGTGGTTGCCAATGCCGACACAGATGGTACAGATGCTGATGTCCCATCCATTGAGATTGTTGGAAACAAGTTCTTCTACTCAAACAACGGTTCTCAATTCTTTATCAAAGGTATTGCATACCAACAAGACACTGCTAATTCTACCGATGATACCAGTTTTGTTGACCCATTGTCCGACTATTCAAATTGTGAGAGAGACTTGCCATATTTGCTAGAACTTAGCACTAACGTGCTCAGAGTGTATGCGATCAATACCTCTGTCTCTCACAAGGAGTGTATGGACTTATTTGCCGAGGCCGGTATCTATATCATTGCAGACTTGTCAGAACCATCTGAATCTATCAATAGAGACTCACCAGAATGGACTTTGGATTTGTATCAGCGCTACACAGACGCTGTTGATGCACTTTCAAACTACACAAACGTTTTAGGATTCTTTGCCGGTAACGAAGTCACCAGCAACACCACAAACACAGATGCTTCTGCTTTCGTTAAGGCTGCCATTAGAGACACAAAGGCTTACATTAAGGATCAAGGTTACAGAAGTATTCCAGTTGGTTATTCTTCTAACGATGATGCTGACACCAGAGTCGCAATGGCAGATTACTTTGCCTGTGGTGATGAGGAGGAGAAAGCCGACTTCTACGGTATCAACATGTACGAATGGTGTGGTAATTCTACTTACTCTGAGTCTGGTTACAAAGACAGAACTGAAGAGTTCAAGAACTTGTCAATCCCTCTCTTCTTCTCCGAATACGGCTGTAATGCTGTTCAACCACGTGAATTTACTGAGGTTGCTACCCTTTACGGCAGCGACATGACTGATGTCTGGTCCGGTGGTATTGTCTACATGTACTTTGAAGAAACCAACAACTATGGATTGGTGTCTATTGATGGATCTGATGTCTCAACTTTGGACGACTTTGACTACTTGAAAACCGAACTTGCCAAGATCAGTCCTTCAAGTGCCACAGTTACATCCGGTGAGTCTTCCACCACCTCTATGGAATGCCCAGCTTCTGCTTCTAGTTGGAAGGCATCTACTGATTTACCACCAACTCCTGATGAGAGTGTTTGTGACTGTATTGCTGATTCCAACCAGTGTGTTGTCTCCAGTGACGTTGACTCAACCGATTATGGTACCCTTTACGGTATTGTTTGTGGTGAAATTGATTGTTCTGAAATCAGCACTAACGGTTCCTCTGGTAGTTATGGAGCTTACTCATTCTGTGATGACAAGACTAAGCTCTCTTTCCTCTTGAACAAGTACTATGAAGAGAATGGTTCCGCATCCTCCGATTGTGATTTCTCTGGTTCGGCTTCCTTGAACACTGCTGCATCTGCTGCATCCTCTTGTACTGCCATCCTCTCTGCAGCATCTGCCTCTGCCTCTGGATCATCTGACTCCTCTGGTTCTGGTTCTGGTTCCTCTGGTTCTTCTGACTCTGGATCTTCTTCATCTGGTTCTGGTTCTTCGGGCACAGCTTCTTCTTCTAGTACTTCCACTTCAAAGAGTTCTGGTTCCTTCGTCAAGCCACCACTTGAACTCTCAAACATGGTTCTGCTGACTGTGTTTGTATCCTCTTTGTTCGGTGGTGTCGGTGCTCTTGCCATGATCTAAAACAAAAAAAGACAGAGAGATAGATAAATACCCCATATTCTCCCGGTAGACCCAGTGAGACTTAAGTAAATTAATAAAGTTTGTCTTTAATCACTACAAAGTAGTCATTTTTACTACAATACAAAATAAGTAATACTCTACCGACGTGTATCAATCTGTGTTGTAAGTTAGTTGGAAATCATGAAAATCTCGTTCAGTGCCTTCGCATCCATCGTAGCGGCTCTCTTCTGTCTAATCCATCTAGACCTCACGTGAAGTCTTGTTGAAACAGCCGGTGATTCTTCTCTGGCTTCATTTGGTTTCAGCATACTGTCACGGGTTACTTCTTCTTTGTCCTTCTTGTCTTTACTCTTCTTCTCCTTCTTTTCCTTCTTCTCCTTCTTTTCCTTCTTTGATTTCTTTTCCTTCTTCTCCTTCTTTTCTTTCTTCTCCTTTTTGTCTTTCTTATCTTTGCTCTTGGACTTCTTCTCCTTCTTGGACTTCTTCTTAGGAGCATCGGATTCGGAATCGCTACTGTCGCTTGATGTGGCATCTTCATCTCTTGATCTCTTTTTAGTACTTGTCGAGTCGGTAAAGCTCTTAGTCTCTGCATTCCACGTGCTCTGTAGTGTATCACCTTTAACAAAGTGCATTCCCCACTTACCGTTTATGATCTTCTCCTTTCTCTGGATTTCCAACTCGTTATTTATCTCTTCCTCTTTACCATTGAGTCTTCCCAAGATTCTTTGGAAAACATCGAGACCTGCACACTCACCACTATCAAACTCGTCCTTCTTTTGCTTCTTTGCTAGTTTAGCACCAAGACCAACCATATCATCCTTGATGGCAACTTTAACGTGGGTGGTAACTGCATGAGAAACTTGACCAAGACCAGAACCTTGCTTCCATCCCAACTTCTCTAAGTACTTGAGACCAAATCTGTCTGTATCATTGGCCCATTTTGTGTTTCTTGGGTCATAACCAAATCTCTGTTTCACTTTGGTACCTGCAAGACCCATTGCTTCTATTGATATTCTACTGCTTTTTGTGGACGCTAATAATATGGGTTATCTCTTCTTTCCCCCTCTGAAAAAGTTTTGACACAGAAAAAAAAAAAAAAAAAATACAGGGCATCGCGGTGTGGCTCTACCAGCTTATATTATCAGCTACGATACTTAACAGATAAAAACATATTAATACGATGCATACGAGATGGGGAAAGCAAATAAACACAAATGATAACAGAGGGGGTTCCACCAGATCAACTCTTATGAGAACCACTTTTGAATGACCTGTTGAGTCTCAACAGGGTATCTTTGAAGCAATCCCATGGCCTCAGCTTGTGGCAGTTGAGCCAAGAGCTTCTTTGTAGAACCAACAACGGCCTCAGCGTTCTTTCCGGCAATGGAGTTGAAGGTCAGAGCTTGGATTACGTCGTCAACAATCTTTTGAAGGTGTGACTGAACAGATGGGTGTCCAGATTCAATAAGTTGTGCGAGGAATCTGTACGCAAATGGAGCAGCCTCGGTGTCCTTCAAGATTGGAAGGGTCTTAAGCCAACTGTCAATGACAGCATTAGAGTTTGGAACTCTGTCACCGAATGCCATGATGATCTTAGCGATAGAAGTAGAGGCATTCTCGGTAGAGTTAATATTCTGTTCTTCTCTTGCATCTGGTAGCTGTGTAATACCAAACAATGGCTCCAAACAAGAAAGACAGAAGTCAGCATATGAGTTTGGTGCGTACTGTGCAGCAACACCAGCAGCATAAGCAGCAGCTTGACGGATGGAAGAGTAAGAGTGGTGAAGAGACTCGTGAATTTGGCTCAAGAACAAGTCAGCAAATGCAGAAGACTGCTCACCAATGTTTTCAATCAAATCAGAGGCGATACAAAGACCACACAATTTCAAGGTGACGTTCTCATCGTTGATAAAGCTGGCAACGGTTGGAACAAGGGAGGTGAAACAAGACAAGAAGGAAGTCTTGTTAGACTTCATAATCATACCAAGAACCTTGTTGATCTCGTCACAAAGCTCCTCATCGGTATAGTCACCATCTTCGTCATCCAATTCTTCGTTGTACTCATCATCCTCACCTTCACGTTCTTTAACACGACCATAGACCTCCTTCAAAGCCACATCTGTGCTCTTAGCAAAGGCTGCCATCTGCTCTGTTGACAATGCGTTGTCGCCCATAAGCTCAATACACTCGGAGAAAGAACTGAAGTAAGCATAAAGAATGTCTGGAGATGGCTCACTTCCAATGGTCTTGATGAGTTTGTCAGCAATGAGTTGCCAAAGTTCCAATGTCTGTGTTGACTTCTGGCCTGTTGCCTCTCTGTATGTCAAAAGAAGTGATGGAAGAGCACTAGAAGCAGCTCTACGCACGTCATCATGCAAGTAGAAGTCCAAAGCTGGAAGGATGATGTCAACGGTAATCTCTCTTGTGTACTGGTAGAAGTCACCTTTGAGGATGTCGGCGTATCCAGAAATCAAGTCAATAGCGGCGGCCTTGTCATCGAGTTGAGCTGTGTGGACAGCAATGTGCTTACCTCCAAGCTGAATAACGTCCCAGTCTTCGTTTTGAGTGAACTCTTCAGCTTCATCCTCGTCTAGCAAACTGATATCCTGGGTAGCTCTAGCAGCTTCAAGCAAAGGTGGGAGAACACTTGGCAAGAATGGCAAGAAGTCCTTACCAATAATACGTGCAAGTCTTCCCCAGCCTTGTTCCAGATATTGCCTCACTGGGTCGTCATCCTTCAAGTCTGAATGCTGAATAGCACCGAACAAGTTGATAAGTTCCTGGCTATGAGCAGCAAACTTTTCCTTACCAACGGCAAGAGCAATCAAAGTGGAACATTCAATACACTTGGCTTTCAAGAGTCTGTTCTCATCGCCCATATCCGTCTTCAAAACGTTGATCAGCAATGGCATCAAAGTATCATAATACTTGAGGAACTTCTTCTCTGCAGCATCAGCGACGATAGCAATAGTGGTTAACACCTGTTCCTGGACATAACGCTTAGGACTTTGCAACAATGTAAGAAGATTTGTCAAAAGGTCATCCAAGTATGGCTCCAAGGTCTCCTTGGTGGCATTCTCGGAGAAGTTAACCAGGGCGGCAGCAGCATGGGCCTGAACTCTTGGGACAGAACCGTTAGTCAACTTGGACACCAAAGCAGGGATGATACGGGAACCAGCTTCTCTCTGAATTCTGTCAGCAAAGTCTGTGGAAATCTGACCAAGAGCATTACAAGTGGCATACTGGACTCTTGGGTGGGCATCATTCAAAGGTGGAAGGATAAGGTCCAAGATTCTTGGAATCTCACCCATCAAAACATCACTACAACCCTCTGCAGCTGATGAAAGGGCCATAAGAGCAGCCTGTCTGTCTCTCCATTGGTTGGATGACATCATCTGAGAAATGATCTGGAAAAGTGGGCCAGCAAGGGACTCACCACCGAGCTTAAGAGAAACACGGTCCAAGGCTTGACGAGCAGAATCGTATTCAATTTCATCTTCGTCATCTTCTGTGTTGTCAGCTTCATTCCACTCTGCTGCCTCATCGTCATCTGGACAAACCTCAGTCATCATGCTGAGTGTGATGAGAACAATGGCTTGGGTATAAGCAGGGTTGGATTTACACATCTTTGGGGAAGACTCGGAGAATGTGGTGAGAAGCTCAAGAGCAGAGAGTCTGGCACTTGCGTCCAGTTCCTTATTATTAGAAACAGCAGAACAGAACTCAATAATAGTTGGGAACATGTCCTTGAACAACTTTGGTGCAGCATCAACGAGGTCAATGAGGGCCTCGAGAACTGAGGCCAAAGCAGAGTCCTTACCATTCTCCAAGAATCTTGGTAAACTATTCATCAAGCTTGGCAGGAGAGATTGAACACGAGGCCATGTCTTCTTTGGGAGGATCTGGAAGAAACCGACAAAGGCGGTACAGGCAGCGATTCTAACGTCGTCCTTCTCGTCAGCAAATCCAGTCTCATAGACAGGAAGTAGCTGCTCCATATGATCTAATGGGAACAGAGCAGGGTTTGCGGCAAAAATTCTGAATGCACTTTCTCTGAAACTTGAATCAGGGTTCTTTGTGGCCTCAAATAATGTTGGCAAAAGTTGATCCCATTGACCCGGAACGTCTGGCTTTGCGAGCTCGGCGATGGCATCGGCCAATTTGTGTCTGACATCGTTAGATTGTGGGGTAATGAAACCCTGGATGAAGTTAGCACGGATTTCATTCAAAGTTTGCATGTTCACATTGGAAATTGTTCTCTCTGTGACAGATTTGAGCTTTGGTGGAGACTTGATCGCAATACGTCTGAACATAACGGCAGAGAATGCGTTAGCAGCGTGATTGGTACCGGATGTAGCCTGTTGGGACAAGAACAAGAGAAGAATATCAACACGTCCATCGGCAGTCCAGACTGTGTTTAAGGTCTCTTCAGCCTGAGAACGAACCTGGTTGTTCGAGGACGAGAGGCCCTCCAGAAGTTGCTGGAGAGCATTATTGATGTCTGGTGTGAGAGCAGACATTTTATGGTTGTTATGTGGTGGATCTTCCTATAAATCGATATCTCTATATGTAAGTCTGTAAAATGAATATGGTTAATAACACCCTTCTTCTGTCACAGAAGTTCTTGTAGGACTCACGTTGTATATATCAAGCAGCGGGAGACAAGAGTCTTCTTTCGAAACAGGCGCGCCGGACTCTCTGGTAGTGCAATCGGGTCTGGGAAAAGTGCTGACTTATCAGTGGAAACCAGGAAATAACAACTTCACAAGGCCGTCACTTGAAAGATGGCTTTGGAGGTTGCTGATGTAGCGGGTGCTTGCGGGCAAGTTGTGATGCGTGCTGAAGGAGCCGCCTTTGTTCTCTGTTGACAATTTTTTTTTTCTTCTACGCACGCGTATTTCGCGGAGCTCTTCGTATTACATAATCACATTCCAATATGGCTCTAATTACATATTGAGTTGATGATAAACCTGTTTAAAAAAGTCAAATTGTTCGGTACGATAATCGTCATTTTCCTCATAGAATCCATTAATAGAGACAACAAGGTTTTTTGGCTCATCTCTGTAGTTGGTCCAATGCACACCATTGTCGGCACCGTTTGGATCAAGACCTGTGATGAAGGAAACCCATAACTGGCTAGTCTTCTTTGAGATTGCTTCTGAACGGTCATTAAATAGCCATTTCTGTCCCTCTGTTGGGTCTTTATAGCCTCTGTCTTTTTGTCCATTATAAAAGACATATGGAACCTCCGAGAAGTGTGAAGCTCCAACTATAGCTGGCTTCTCATATAGCTCTTGTGATGGGACGTTAAAGCGGTATTTAAACACATCTTGTCCATGTGAAGAGTGGTACTCCGAGACCCAACGAGCAGTGGCATCAAACATTGTGTCGCCAATAAGTGTACCCAAAGTACGTGCAAACTCAGACACGTTAGATGGCGGAGTTGACTTCTCCCAATCTGGCTGTTGTGGGAAGTGAAGCGAAGAGTCAGTTACAGGATATAATTCTAGTAGCCTTGCGACGTTCCTCTCCGATAGTTGTGGGAAGAGGTTTTGCAAGAATGAGGTAAGACTATATGTGTCATTTATCGATGATGGGGTGAATACTGCACCTTCATCAGTAGTGGCACCCAATAAGATAGGTACCTTAGTGAAATGACCTTGTTCGTATGTCTCGTACGATGATTTGGCAACTATGTCGCCATCAACATAAGGAAAACGGAGTGACTTATCCATGATTCCATTGGTCTCATTGAATGCAAAGTGAAGTTTTTTCTCCCCAACACTTTGCAGACACTCAATAATATCATCAGCCTCAGAACAACCACAAAACTCAACGAGTGAGTTAAAATCAGCTTCGAATTTCTCATTATTAGCAGTCTCAAGATTTCTTAGAATAGCATTTCCACTCTCCATAATTGCACCTTTTACAAAGGGAACTTCTCCACTGAGCAATAGCTTCCCAATTGATATTGCCCCCGCACTCTCACCCCAAACTACAATATGATCTGGATCACCACCAAACGCACCAATGTTCTCTCTTGTCCAGTGAATTGCCATGATCTGATCACGAAGGGCAACGTTAGTCCATCCCTTCTGTGATAATCTGCTGGAGGAGAGGAATCCAAATCCGCCAAGTCTGTAGTTAATTGATACTCCGATGAATGGTTTATCCATCTCCACACCGTTCTGGACAATATCGGTCAAATTGTAAGCTGGACGAGATGATGATCCATCACTGAATCCGCCACCATGGATCCACAAAGCTACCGGAAGGTCTTTGTAGTCACCTGAAGGTCTGATAACGTTGATGGAGAGGCAATCTTCAGAATGGCTTAGATGGAGGGTGTCTGTGCCCTGGGTGGCCCAGCATGCTGGCCCGTAGTGCTCTGCCCTAAGTGTATCTCTCCATACATTATCTAATGGTTGTGGAGGAGCAAATCTCAGCTTTCCCACTGGTGGCTGTGCATATGGAATGCCGAGGAAAAGGTCCTGATTGAAGCTATCCAAGTGTAACCCTTGGATAGTACCGTTGTTGATGGTAACTTTCGGGACTGCAGTCGAGCAGTAAACAACAGATAGAGCTGATAATAATACAATGACGCGAAGCATAGTGTCTACTACTTTTGTTTGGACTTATCTGATGTTGACATTCTCTTGGGTGGTTGCATTTCAACATTGTCGTGTTTTGTTGTGTTATCGCTGTAAGTTGAGATCTCACCGAGGATTTTTGCACTTTGCTTCCCGACTGGAATAATAAACAGTCAGCCGATTATTGTGCTAAACTACAATAGGTGTTGAAATATTGTATAATGAAATAATCTGTACAGTTCAGTGTCCCTTTTTGATAAAGCACACCGTACATAAATAGAAACATATGGGTATCTGCGCTAAACGCAAGTCGTAAGAAGAAATGTGTCAAGTGACATGTTTGTAGCTGTAGCTGTCAAAGTTACATCGCAAATTGGCCATGAATCTCCCTGATGAGCTCAATTCCCTCCTGTCTGAATGTGTCATCCTCCTGATATAACCCATTGATATCAATAACCAAATTTTTTGCATTGTTCAAGTATGATGTCCATTCAATACCGTTATCAGCGAGATTTGGATCCAGATCAGTTATGAACGAAGCCCACAATTGAGAAACAGTTTTTGATATGTCATCTGAACGGTCATCAACCCACCATTTCTGTCCATCTGAAGTGGTACGGTACGGTTGGTCTTGTTGGCCGGTGTAGAAAACATATGCAACTTCTGTGTAATGAGTTGCACCAATCACTGCCGAAGTGTTGTAACCTTCCTTATTTGGGATATTATGACGATATTTGAAAGCAGGAAGACCATGAGAAGCATGAAACTCAGCTACAAAGCGAGCAGGTGCAATAAAGTAAGCATCACCTGTGAACGGTGCCATTCGACGATAGATGTCATTTACGACAATAGAGCCATCATCATAAGGCGAGTAATCAGGTTGCAACGGAGAAAGTGGATAAGATCCATTTGTGTAAATATTGTAAAGTTTCTCCACTGAGCTATTAGTCAAATATGGATAGGACGCACCAAGAATTTCTACTGTCGAATCATAGTCAGTTATGTTAGTAGAGGTGAAGGCATTACCTTCGTCAGTGTTAGAACCGATCAAGATTGGAATCTTAGTGAATTCACCATCGGCGTAGGATTGGTAGCCAGACTTTGGGATCACATCGCCATCAACAACAGGGAACCAATTGACGTCGGATATGACACCATTTGTAGAGTTAAATGCGTATTGGAGAACTTCTGCTTCAATACTTTGCAAACACTCAACAACATCAATGGCCTCAGTGCAGTTTGAGTATTCTACCAATTCATCAAATGAATCTTGGTGAGCAGGAACATTGGCACCAAATGTGCCCTCCATTATAGCTGATCCACTTTCCATTATAGCACCCTTGATAAAAGGAAGTTTTTGGGATGTAATCAGCTTACCAACGGAGATGGCACCGGCACTCTCTCCCCATATCACAATGCTGTCCGGATCACCACCAAATGCCTCAATGTTCTCACGAGCCCAGTTTATAGCCAAGATCTGATCTCTAAGTCCAATGTTAGTCCAACCTTTCCGAGAAAGCTCATCAGCACTTGAGAATCCAAATCCGGAAAGTCTGTAATTAATTGAGACTCCAATGAATGGTTTACCGATATCAACAGCATTTTGAACAATATAGGACAAGTTATATGCAGGACGGGCGCCTGATCCATCGTAGAAGCCACCACCGTGAATCCAGAATCCCACAGGAAGATTACTGTAGTTTCCAGAAGGCTTTACAACGTTAATTGAGAGGCAGTCTTCAGAATGCTCCATTAGAGCAGTGTCGGTACCTGAAGAGGACCAACAAGCAGGACCATATTCATCAGCAACAAAAACACCTTCCCATGACTCGTTATATGGTTGAGGAGGGGCAAATCTGAGAGCACCCACTGGCGGTTGAGCATACGGTATTCCAAGGAAGGCATCCTGATCGAAGCCCTCCAAATAAACACCTTGGAGTGTTCCATTGTTTGTTGTGACCTCAGGGGCCGCACTGGCAACTGTGGCAAGAATCAGACTGTAACTGATTCTCATTTTACAACCTATGCTGTTAAGTCATGCTTTTCCTTAATTCACCTTTAGAAATCACGGAAGTTCTGACCACTTTATACTTGTGGGATCATCCGGGAGCCGGGGGCTCTCGCAGGGCCCTCGGAGTCTTATAACTGCGGTCTCGAGAGCCCTTTCAAGTTACATGCAGCGCTGATCCTCATTACTCGGACAAATCTGCAGTTTAACTTTATGATGTGCATCAAATAGGAGTCAGAAAATTACAGGTTGAGATGTTTTTCAACTCCCTCACGCGGGGATGGTCGATTCCTGGTCAATCAGATTATGAAAGGTGCAGATTTACAGTCACCAGCCAAAAGTGCCCAATTCAATCTCCGTATCTGGTTTTTACCTATGTAAATCCAGTCTTGTCCATATTAGTCTTGGAAGCTTTTCACTACCGTGCCAGACCCTTGTCGACATCTTTCCCCGGCCCCCTGCAGATCCGGCAAAATGAAAGCCCCGACGCACACAATGAATTATTCCGATAATTCAAGCATTGAAAAGAGCGAGGATTATGTAGGTTTTGCCGTGTAGATGACTGCCAGTTATTATTTGGTGTGTCGGATATAATATGGTCATTCATTCCGCCTCGAATCGCAGTACTATCTCCAACTTGAGGTTACTCCATGTCTCCCTTACCCGAGTATGGAGAGCACTTCGGAGAAGTCACACGAATTTGGCTCTAAGCGGTTACCGTACGCCAATATGCAGTTGACGGCATATACATTTAAGTAGCTCTGTTTATTATTCGTTATAGCATATCATATATATCATGTTTCGTTATGGCATCACAAAAATCTGTCCCTATTTTCTTGAGAAGGAATATCCAATAAGCACTCCGATACCCAAAACGGCTAAAGTACCAGTGAGAACGCCATTTGATCCTGCCCCAAGTCTGACATACTCCCAGGTAGCACTGACAAACGCCCAAAGGCTTGCCATCATTCCACCTAGACCTCCTGTTCCCTTTGGCTTCAAGATCAACTCGACAGAGGAAAACTCATGCAACTTCTCAAAAGTGTTGATAGCTTGTACAAGGTCATCTTCATCCTCAATGATAACCATATCACCGTCTTCATCGTAATAGAAAATCTCATAATCAGAGTCCAAATCAAGAATTTCCATCTTGTCGCTGATCTCCCCCTTCAGCAACTCAAAAAGCTTAATATCATCATATACTGAGACACCACTGTTGATAGTCATGCTGATCTTGTGTGTACGTCCCATACCCTCGTCTGTAATCTTGAAAACGATTGTCTTACGCTTCAAATAGAAACTCATTCGAGTCAGTGAGTCTGCTGATGGGACACGTTGAACACGAACCGGATTTGAAGGTGAAGAGTGTAGCGATTCCGCACCTTCTGAGAACCGTCTTGTAGCTGATGAGCTCGATCTGCGTGAACTTGATAAAAACATCTGATTCAAAGATGGACGTCTTGTTCCACTCGATGGTGTTGTGGCCCTAGACCTGACCTTTGGAGATCTGGAAACACTGGATTCTAAAGTATGAATTTCGCCAGTCGACTTCTCTAATGAGCCCCAAAACTTATCCCAGACTGGAGTTGAGTCTTCACCAAGTCTGTTGGTGACTTCTTCTAGTGTAGTCTTCTGCAAAGAGCCTTCATTGAATCCATCCTTCTTACTTAGCTGTGCCAGTGCCACGTAAGTCAACTGAAGAACACTGACAACACCAATGATATCACCACTCACCTCATCAATGACTGGTAAGTTCAAGAAATGACCTTGGTACATTAATCTCAGAGCAGCACTAACGGTTAAATTACTCTTTGCAAACTCAGGGCTCGAAGTAAGCACGCGAGCAACAGTGCATTGTGTAGGATCGTATCCACGAGCCAATACTCTGAAGCTAATGTCTTTACTAGTGAAAATTCCAATGACTTTCTTTGAGTGGGTAGTACCATCAACAACCAGCAATGCTGTTGTAGAGTGTTGGACCATCAATTTAGCCGCAGAGAATACATCAGAGTGCGAGTCGATGAAAACAGGTGCCTTACTAATATCAACAATAGAGTCCAATGTAGGAATATCAACCAATTCACCAAGCTTCTTTACGTCTTCGACAATTCTCTCAGCCTCCAATGATCTGATATCTTCAAAGTTCTCTTCAACGTCCTTCAAAACTTCACTTAGTTTCTTAGCATTCAAAGCGATCCTTTCCAACCTCAACATGGCCTGGTGGAAGCAGCGGGTGATATCGATAACACCTTTGATATCTCCCTGGTCATCCAATAGAGGCAGATGTCTCACGCCCCTTTGAACCATAGTTTTTAGAGCCTCGGTTATTGGAGTGTCCATATGTAAACATAAGGGCTCTGTGGTCATAATCATCTCCACCTTAGTATTTACAGGATCCAGTCCCTGTGCAGTAACTCTGTAAGCCAGGTCCTTCGATGTGAAAAGTCCCAGCAAGGATCCACCTTCTTTAACCAGCACGCAATGTACTCGATGGTCAGCCATTTGCGTTGCAGCACTCAGAACACTGTCCCCTGGTGAACATTCGAAGGGTGGATCAGGTCTGAGCGAATAGATCGAGGTCTTGCGCTTGTCTGACATTGCGGAATCTTGTAGGTGAGTAGACATTCTCTCTTAATGCTTCCCAATTCACCCTTGATTTAACAACGTAAGTTAACCTGAGAATCAACGATATGAAGAGTTGTAGCTGCTCTATCGAATGAGGGTGGCAATCAAAGGCTTTTGTATGTGTGAATTTTGTGTGTGGGGCAAACAACTTCTTATCAGCAGTCCTCAGTGTATGTGGATGTGGCGCTTGATCCACTGTGAGCTCTTCTTCGTTCGCTGATTTCCTCTAATCCTATTAGTAAACTGTTAAACAGCTTCACAAAAGAGTCTCTTATTGATTATTTACCCCTGGGATACGTTGAAATTACGCGTTGGATTGTTCTGGACTCCGGAAACTTTTGACGCAAACCTTGGAGAGCAATGTGGCGCGTACCAGCGGTTGATAAGCCCTGGTCCGTCTTCCTTTTTAGTTCTCTTTAATTAGAGCAAATTTTTCTACATTATCAATCTCTTGAATGCAATGTTTATGCTTATGTACTTACTCAAAGTTAGCAGCAGTAATGTCTGATCTGGCACACATCTCTGAGAATATTCCACCCATCTTGAAGAGATTCAATGGAGTATCAAACTCGCGGACTTCACCTTTATCCAACACCAGAATCTTATCGTAGTTTAAAATGGTTTTCAATCTATGAGCAATACATAAGATTGTGCAATTACCGAACTCGTTTACAATGGTGCTCTGAATTTTGGCATCTGTTTCGTAGTCAACACTCGATGTCGCTTCATCCAGAATCAATACCTTGGAGTTACGAACAAGAGCTCTGGCAAGGGCCAACAACTGACGCTCACCAAGGGAGAAATTGGCACCATCGTCTTCAACCAATTGATCCAGGTGGAATTTATGAAGTGTCTTGATATTAGTCTTACCACCAACATAATCACCAACTCCCGCAGCACCCTCCTCCACTAACCAGGATCTTCTCAAAGCATCCCAAAGCTCCATATCACTGGCCGTTCCAAATGGATCCAAGTTCTGTCTGATGGTACCATGGAACAACACCGGATCCTGTGGGATAATGGATAACTTAGATCTCAAGTCTTCAAGTCCAATGCTACCAATGTCCAGATCATCAATCTCAATCTTACCAGAAGTGAGGGGCGAAACACGGAAGAGAGCATTCATAATGGTACTCTTACCTGCACCAGTTCTACCACAAACTCCGATCTTCTGTCCACCACCAACATTAAATGTGACATTCTTCAATACTAATGGTAAACCCTCTCTGTATGCCAAGGAAACATTTTCAAATTTAATGGAACCGCTCTGTGGCCATGACTCATCTGGCTTATGGTCCATTTCAAAACCAGGCTCCTGTGGTAGATCGTAAGCATACTCGACTAGTCTTTCAACAGAGTTGAAATCGTTCTCCACTTGGGTGAATGATCTTAAAAGAATAGACATTGTAGCACAGGTCTGAACCATGTAAGCAACCATTAAACCAGCAGAGGCACCGCTGACAGAAAAGACACCACACACACACATGATAGACAAAAAGACTGTTAGCAGGGCACTGATGATATCTAGTCTCACAGAAAGCCATCTCTGCGAAGCAAAGGTGAAGAAGTATGCAGTATTCATCTTATCTATCAATGTCTCGTAGTTACCTTTGAATCTGTCAACGGACGTGTAGGATTTGATCACCTTCATACCTGATAGTGATTCATTGAACAAGGAGAACACTGATGATCTTCCGTTAGCCTCGAGTCTCTTAATATCCAAAGCGGATTGCTTATAATAAGCAAACACTAAATAGTAAGCATAACCAGCTAATGGAACTGCAATAAGGAACCATGGGATGTAACAACCACAGACAATGATGGTGGCACCAATAGTACTGATAGAAGTTACCAGAAGTCTCATCTGTTCAATCATATCAGTATCCACAGTATCAACATCCTTGGTAAATCTATTGAGAATTCTACCAAGTGGAGTAATATCCATAAACCACATTGGCGTTTTCAGCAATCTTTTGGAACTCATATTGAACAGTCTCAAACCAGCGTTGTTGTTGACGAATGCCATTAAGCCAAAGAGAGCACCATAAGATAGAGCAGCAGCAAACACCAACATTATAAATATACCCTCATTGGTACCTTCGCTAAGATTGAACTTTCCGCTTAACCAGAAGGATAACCATACGGAATAGAACAATTGTAAGAATCCATTGACGAGGAAAACAAGAAGAAAGACTGGAAGAATACCATAGCCCAGTTTTCCGGCACCAAGAACCATATATCTGATATACAGTCCAAATCCAATACCAGAGGTACTTCTAGCTTCTTCAACTATACCATTCTGAGCATCGCCGTCATCATCGTCCTCATCGGAGTCATCTGGGTTCTTGCTAGTATCAATTCTAGAGAGTTTGGTCACTTGCTTAGACAAAATTTCTTGTTCTTCTTCAACCATTTGTTGATCAACTTCGTCATCATCCTGTGATTCTTTACTGTATTCCATGAGATTCTTAAATTCAGTTGATCTAGCGAGAAGCTCATCTTGTGTGCCAACGTCGATTTTACCAGATCCATCCAAGATAATAATTCTATTGGCAGAACCAATCAATGACAACTGGTGAGTGGCCAATAATCTTGTTTTATCAGCCAATAAACCACAAATGCACTCGTCCATGATATGCTTACCAACTCTGGCATCCACAGCACTGAGAACATCATCGAGCAATATAATATCTCTATCAGCGTACACTGCCCTAGCCAAGTTGATTCTGGCCTTCTGTCCACCAGACAAAGTGATACCACGTTCACCAACTTCTGTCATATCAGCACCTGGGAGAATCTTAAAATCAACATCCAAAGCGCATGCTTTTATGACACGTTGATACTTCACCGGGTCATATGGCATACCAAAAAGGATATTATCCCTGATAGTAGCATTCTGCACCCATGGATAAGAACAGAAAGTCAAAGAACCGAAAATTCTAGATTCACCCGATTCTTTGCGCATGGAGCCCTCAATTGCATTCAGGAGAGAGGTCTTACCAGTACCGATGGACCCTGTTAGGATAACCAACTCTCCACGAGCAACGGACAGGTTAACATTGAGTAAACCCGGGAAGGACAGGTCTTCATCACCTTCCTTTCCACTTACATTGGATGTGACAGACTTAATGTTGTTGGCATTCATTTTCTTTGTTCCTTCGTCTTCTTCGATATCCCACTGGAAAGTTGCGTTCTGAACCTCAATGGCATTTGTCGAGTCTTCAAGAGGATGTCTTTCAACGGTGTCTTCTGTCTCATCTGCTTGCAAGAAGTCAGATACTCTACCCAAAGCGATCAATGCATCTACTGCAAAACCTGTTGACAATGGAATCAGGTTCAATGGCATTCTGAGAACGTTGAACAAAGTGATAGATGAAAAGATGTTGGCTGCAGAGAAGTTACTGGAGACATGCATCATGATAAGGAAGGTGACCATCGCAGCGATGATAGTAATAGACGAAACACCAGTGTTCAAAGCAGCTTTGAGCAACTGCATCTTTAAGATTGACTTTTTCTCTTCTCCTCTATACTCCTCAATCTGCTTGTAGTAAGGCTTTTCCCAGCAGTAGAACTTAATCATCTTCAATGTGCTGATGATTTCATTGATGGCACGAACACGCTTGTCAATGAATATACTCGACCTCATTCTCCATTGCTTGAGTTTTTTATTCACAAACCATAGAGAGCAGAGGAAGGTAATGACAATTCCAATACCGATAAGACCAGAAGCACCCATGTTAACACAGAGGACAACTGTTGCTATACTGAATGAGATTGGGAATGCCCAAATGAAATGGAACGTTCCAACGGCCATATCAATTCTGTTGAGGTCCGCCATCACTAAAGTATTGATCTTACCATTTGGGTAATCGAAACGAGCTTTTGTACTCAGTCTAAAAGACTTGGAGTAGATAACATTCATAAGCGTGGCTTTTACTTGAGCACCAACAACCATAGATCCATGGAAATAATTTGCGATAGATAAAGCTGAAACCATTTGCATGACAGAGATACCAATGGCATAACCAATTGCATGGCCAACTCCTGGATCATTCTCTGCCTTCTTCTGGACGTATTGGACAAGTTTTCTAACGAGAAGTGGAGTGGTCACTTGAGATACATCTGCAATGACCTTACCTGTACCACTAATATACCAAAATCTTTTCTTGAAAGTGTCATTCAAGGCTCTAATCAAGACCCATTTGCTCCACTTAGTCTCGTCTGGATATTTAGTGTGATACTCCTCCATTCTCCTCAAAAGGTTAGCTTCGAGGCGCTCGGTCATATCACGGACGGCGAGGTCACCTGTAAGTTTGTAAAGATCTTCCTCTTCAACACGTCTAAGGTAACCTCTATTAATCATGTCCGAGGCCCATTGGAAAACGAGTAAGGACAACCAATTTGCTGTGAGATAAGGATAAGTTTCTTCATTTTGTGCAATAGGACGTGGTTTGTGAGTGTTTGTAAGGAACTTGATGACTGGATTACCCTTTCGCAAAACCATCTTTGTCTGCAACTTGTTGTATTCAGACTCCGAGAGTGACGATGCCTCAGCAGAAGATGTGGAATATGAGTTCTTTTGGTTCTCTATATCATGGCTATCCGTTGCCCCTTCTGAGAGCTCAGATTTCTCCTTGGAGAAGATTCTGGCCATTGTGTTGTATTATTGTGATGGGGAGAGACGGTGAGGATCTGATTCAAAAGCCAAACGGAGAAGTCAAAAGGTGTATGATTTAACGGAATAACCAGATAAATAACTTTCAAATAAAATAAATAGGGAACTTTGTTCTATAACTCCCCTGGTTATCTTATCCTCCAAGACTGATAAAATCTTCTCCCCGTCTTCTCATCTCGTTGAGAAGGACGGGCATACTTCCGCTTTGGGATAACTCCGAGCCGCCCCTCCTTCAACCGTTTTGAACTGTGGCGCTTTAAAGATTAGAGACCGATAACATCCACTAACACCGAGGAAGATGATAAGACACTTCCTCTCCCTCCTCCCATTTCGATTATATTAGGATCAAACCGACCCGTTGTCAATTTCCGTAAAGATGGTGGAGCCGTTCGATGGCTCGGTGATTGATCTACAGATTCATTAGTGCGATCTTGAGACGGGCTAAATTACTCAATGCGGACAATGCGCACAACTCTTGGCGGGCGGGCCATGTCGGGCTTAAAAATTCGGAGATATGTTCGGTGCACGTAATTTGCAAAGAAAGCTACAATTATTAAGAAAACAAAAGGTATTTTTTTTTCCTCTATGAATCGCTTTAAACGAAGTACTTCAAAACACCAGCTGGCAACTTACCAGAAGAGGTCAACTCCTTAGAGACCTCAGCGATAGCAGCCTTAGCGGTGGCAGCGTCAGCACCAGCACACTTGGAAGCAACATCCTGCAACTGCATGTCATCGAAGGACTCGATCATTAAACCGATATCAGCATCAATGATCTCAGCCTGAGCAGCATCACCGAAGTAATCGTTGTCCTTGGCAGCGTTTCTAATAGCTCTTTTGTTCTTCTTCTTAGCAGCCTTAGCAGCCTCCTTGGACTTCTTAGCATCCTGCTTAGCGTTAGCAGCGGCCTCCTCAGCAGCCTTCTTAGCAGCAGCCTCCTCAGCTTCCTTCTTAGCCTTAGCTTCAGCTTCAGCACGGGCACCAGCCTCACGCTCCCATTTGAGACGCTCTTTCTCCTTCTTCTCGGCCTCCTTGAACAACTTCATACGTGGGTCCTCCTTGAAAGCACGAGCAACGAGATCCTGAAGACGCTTGTTGTCTTCAGTCTTGGCTTTCTTTCTAGCAGCAACGTTCTTTCTCTCAATGTAACGCTTGTGGTCTCTGTTGGAAGAATCATCTGGAACATCCTCATCCAAGAATTCAAAGGTTCTCCAAGAGTCAAAGTTGTAGAAGAAGGCATAGAATCCTTCAACCTCTGGCTTGGTTGACTCCAAAGTACCAAGAGATGGGACTGGCTGGGACTTGGAGAATCTACCTTCAGCCTCGAAGAATGGACCCCAAGCCTCAAAGAAGTCATATTGGGTCTTAGCAGCTGGTGGAGCAACATCAGCGTGCTCATCGACAGAGTCGAATTGCTGACGCTTGGTTGGGTCACTCAAGGTCTCAACGGCCTTCTGGATGATCTTGAAGAAACCATCAGCGTGCAAGTTCTTCTCACCCTTCTTATCTGGGTGATGGTTAAGAATTTGCTTTCTGTGAGCACGTCTAATCTGATCTGGAGTAGCTCTGTATCTCAAGTGAGAAAGACCCATAACAGCGTACAAGTCAGCAGTCTTCCAGTCACGTGGGTCGTGGGAGAGGAGGTCCTCACCCTGGACTTCGTCACCCAAGTCGGCATCCTCGTTAGTCTCGTCAACAACCTTAACGTTGTTCTCGGCCTCAATCTTCTCATACTCAGACCAGGTGTGGCCTCTGAGAGCACGGGAAGCGTGGGCAAGGAAGTAACGGCCAACTGGCTCAATTGGACGACGAACTGGAGCGGAGAAAGAGACACAGCACTTGCTGTTCTCAGCACCAAAGTTAGCTGGAAGGGATGGAAGGGACATTGTTAGCGTTGCTTTCTATGGAAAATTTGGCACTGGCGTAAGAGAACAGCTGAACTGGGCACAAAAAAAAAATTTGTGCGGTGGGCGAAGAGATCAAAATTTCGCGGGTCTTCTTAAGCTCTCTTTCTCTTTCTCTTTGTAAGTAACTCAGGAATTAAGGCCAATAAGAAATGAGCTCACAGAAACAGGATCTTACGGTATTCCACGATAATTCAATTGTTCCCTTCACAGGCGAGCGTTTGTTGGCACTAATTACACAGACTCAGGGAACAGCACCAAGCTGGCTCATCAATGCTGTCATTGAAAGCTCATTACACGGTACGTGTCATTTGAACTCTGATCAGTCGGGTAAAAAAAGAGTGGTAAAGGGTGATGTAACAGTCGTTTCATTTATGCATGACGAAAACTATTATGAAAAAGATTTGAGAAAGAACGGTGTCGATATTGGTGAAAGATTCCATTTCATTGACTTATTTACAGACCTCTTCTCCAAGATTACCGATTTCGAATCATTGTCAAAGACTGTGGATGTTGTTTGTGAACAATTGCAAAGATCTAATAATTTACAAAGAAATGTCTTTGTGGAAGGTATTGAATTTATTCTATCTGCCACAAACATCACACCGACACAGCTTCTTCAACAGATCACAAAGCTACAAAAGGCTTCAACGACACTTTTCATTATTTCATCTGCTGATACCGAACTAATTGACGTAAAGGTCTCTAACCCTATTCTTCCTGAGTTTAAAACAGCAGATTTCCTCATTAGACTTCTTCACAGATCCCAGTTGAACATTGCCCTAAGGCCATTAGACACTGGTAGAGCTAAAGATGTAACGGGTACGTTGACGATATCGAGAGGTACAATTCCATTCACATCACTACAGATTGTGGAAAAGGAATATCTCTTCTTGGTCAGTAGAGATCAACAGAGTAAACTCTTTTACCGTTAGTGTCATATTGTCATTTCTTCATTAGTATGGTTTATACAACTCTTCTTTTACGCCTGTTAAACAAATCATCCAACGTAAACTCAACAGCACATCTTGTCCAAAGAATAGGCAGCACAGGCCAAACACTCTTCTCACCTACAAGTATCCAATATGGTATATTCTCCACGGCTCTATGAACGTCGAACAATCTACCAAAATCTCTAACCAAAGTTCTAAGTTCTGGAACAATAGTTACTTCACTGGCATTCTTTGGGGTCTTTTCATCTACTGCTAATCGCTTGATAAAGGAAAATAACAACCCGGTACGATCCATAAGCTCCACACGATGCTGCAATTCCATACCAAACAATCTTTGTATGACTATTTTTAACTTTAACCCTGTCTTGTGTTTAATGTCATTAACCAACAGTGGAGCCAAATAAGGTCTTGCCAGTGAAACTATAAAGTTATTGACATTAAACAATTCAGTCACACGTGTATATGGTGACTCTGCATTATGTCTTTCATTTGCCTTTTGTGGAGTGAGGAATATACAAGCTGTGCTAGATGAAGATTTCATTGGGATGACCCTATTTTCCAGATCCTTTATGTAGAGTGAAACGTTATCAGAGAGCACACCTGTTCCTATAGATGCATATATTGCTGACCATATTACCACGTTTGGAGCAGTTACGTAGTTCAACAATGACGGTGTGGATTTATCAGTTGGATGGACTATTATATTAAGTATCTTCTCTGTCCGAACATATGCCTCTTCAAATGTCATATCCCCAATGTGATCCTTGACGTATTTCATAAATACCAAAATGTCCTGAGAGTATCCCTTAGTTACCACATTCTCTATAACTGATCCGTATCTTTCATCAACGTCTGTATTGAGTCTGTCAATGGTGGAAAGGGCCTCAGGGAGACCTACGAGTGTTTCCGCTAACTCGTCATTGGTAAGTGTACAGATCAATGAGGCAACCACGGCACCCACGGCACTCCCTGAGATGATTCTCGGTAATAAACCTTTAAAATATAGTGCTTTTACAACACCAATGTGACATAATCCGAAAAGGGAACCACCTTGTAGCACCAATGCAGTTGATCCAAAAGATTGTCTAGCATCGTGGAAGAAGTCCAGTTTCAGTTGATTTGAAGTCAATTGATGTGGATGGAAAGGCGTTTCGTCTAGATAGTGCAAGCAGTGTAGAACTTCAGACAAGTAGTCTTCAATGAGCATTTTCGTTCCAGCATATGAACGATTGAACAGTTCCCTTCCAGCTATTCCTCCAAAGTTTCTTAAGAACCCACCAGTTCTAAACAATTTCAACAACACATCGACATCTTGGTCTGTTCTTGCCTCTTTCAACTCTTTCAATCTCTCGGATATGAGTCTATAGTCATATTTCGTACTGCTGAAGTTGTGTCTCCAAAGATCTGAACCTGTAAGTCTATCCAAGTAATAAGCACCGGTAAGCCACTCTTCATAAGTTTCCGCTGTGAATAATTTCTGCTTTGCAATTGATGTGGGGCTCTTACGGTTCCAAAACTCAAATATCTTACGTATCCAGAACGTTGATATGTCAAATACAAAGTCAATTATCAACCAAGCAGAAGGTGGGATGTGGTTCTATTGGACCATCAGTTAGTATCTGTGATTCATGTGGGGTGGGTGGTGGCTGGCAGCCATCTTCTTCTAGACTTACAAGAACCACGGAAAAGAAGTATAACAGTGGTGACTTCGGTAGAAACAGCATTCACCGCCTTTATATTCTCTATTATGACAGGTTGAATAAGATGAATAGCTTGGATTATGTTACTTCCCGTTTCAGTTAAAGGATAGAAGTTCATAATGTGTCAAACCAGCAGTCGCACGCTGGGACATATCTTACTACTGACACGTGACTAAATGGCAGACGTGATACACAAGTACTGATAAAGAAAAAAAAAAAAAGCTTTTATATTTTAGTCAAATGTCGACTTCATCCTCACCTCCTTATCATCCAATAGGATGTCCACCATCATCATTACAGAACGACAGAGAGCCTGTGAATGGTTTTGGAAACTGATTGTGATAGCGTCTTTCAACAGATGAACAGCATGACCTACTTCACTTAGAGAAGCACTTTGATCACCATGTTTGATGCAATAGAGCATTGATTTGAAGTTGTACATCCATGTGACGTAGTCCTTGTCTTCCAAATCCTGTTCTGATTGTAAGAAATCATCAAGAACCTTTAGGATTGATGAATATATCATGGAGTCGAGTTCTGTGGAAACAAGTCTTGCCTGTTCGGGAGTCGGTATCTGCCCTGTGAGTAATGATAATGCAAAGAGTCTTCTTAGAGTAATCAACTTAGTGTCTGCAATCTGTGGTATTGACTCTAGTATTCTGTGATGTAGAGATTTAATAGTGGTTAAGGACTTCCAACTTCTGATCATTAAAGTGTACGGTTCATTTCCTGTATTCTTCAAGATATGATTCAAAAGAGCTATCATCATTGATCCAATAACTTGACAACAGTTTGTTTTGAACACTCTTGTATCCATCATAGAATATCCTAATATTTTTATTACTTCTTCAGTGGTTTTGGAGTCATATGGTGATAAGACAACTTCTGATATTAGATAATGTAATTTTGTCATTATTAATTGTACAGATGGTAAATTTCGATGACGATCCATCTTCATGTGATCCATAGTAATCTCTTCGTACTTTGTTGATCCACCTATTCCCTTTATGAAATTTTTTATGTATCTATCATCAACTGAACTTTTTGTTAACTGTTTAATGTGTTGTTGTATCTTTGTCATGTCATACTCATTAATAACGTCAATCTTTGTCAAATGACTCGGAAGGATACCCGGAATAGCAAATAAAGCATAATCTAATTGTTGTATTATATCATTTGATTGATCTTTTATAGGAACATCAAAAAAGTAGTAATCCTTTAACTTGAGTTCATCTCGATGTGATTTGACATATTCAACAAATACTTTATTCTTAAAGGCAAACTTATCCAAATTTAACCTTAAAGTCTCTTCAAATTGTTCTTCTTCTCTAATCAGTTGCATAGCTTCATCATCATCTTCTTTATGAGCTTTTGAAAGTTGTTCACTCTTCTTCAACACTTCCAAGTTGGATAAAGAGAAAAACGCTGGCGTTTTGATAGGACTTGGTGGTTTGAACACTTTCCTGCCATTCTTATCTTCAAATAAACTAGGACGTTTCCTTACTAAGGTATCCATAGTCTTTGATGATTTCTTAAGCAATTGTGCTAATGGATCAGAATCCTCATCTGATGATACGTCTGATGAGTCATTTGGCGTTGCTTCCATACCGTTTTTAGCTTCTTTGCCTCTTATTCTGGGAGAAGAGCGTACCATCTCTAATATACCAGTCATTCTGATTTCCACTATTACTGTTAAGTATTCACTGTTTATTACGTGTATTGTTTAACTGTGTGTGTAAGCTTATCAACGCGTCTCTCTTTTTTTTTTTTTTTGTGACGCGCGTCGCGGTTCTTACATAAGCAGAGCTATATAAGCATAATTAGTAGCCCTGTCTACTTGCAGCAGCAGCTTCAGCATCAGCAATTGGTCTCTTTTCAGGTAAAGTTATAAGTCCACGTTGTTCTTTGATTCTCATTTGTGTTAGTTTGAGTAACTCATAGATAACGTCAAGAACTGGTGTCTTTACACCGTTTTCTTTAGAGATTCTGAGTGCATTACCCAAGATGACTTCGGATTCGATTTGGTTTCCCTTACGTAGATCAACAAGCATTGAAGGAGCATACCAATCACCATCATCACTGTGATACATGATATTCTTAACTTCTGGTTCAATAGTAACACCATCTGCCTTGGCCATTGCGATGACTTCATCCATAGCTGGGAAGATAAGTCCCTCATCAGCACCAAATTCTTCTAATCTACCAACATCCAAGTTTGTAACAGTACCAATTGTGTTAAAGACTGCATTGTAAACTAATTTACGCCATCTGGTATATTTGACATCTTTATCAATAAAGCATTGGTTTTGATCTTTCTTATAAAATGAAACAAACTCTTCAACTTTTGACATTTGTTGTTCTTTAGTATGAACACCGTTATCAAAATATCCAACTGCCAGAGAATCACCACCAGTTTGATTAATAACACCATTGTAATTAGCAGATGAGATCATACTAACACCTGACAAGATGATATGATTTGGGAATCTTTTAAATGCAGCTTTTTCAATACCTAATCCATTTTGTTGAAGAACAATAACAGTATTTTCAGAGACTGCATCTGCATAGATATCTTCAACATTATTTAAATCTGGAATATTCTTTGTAGTAACAACAACATAATCAAATGGACCAAATTTTGTAGATTCCTTTGTTGTCTTCACAATATGAATTGGTTTCCAATTCTCAATTAAACCAAAATCTGGAGAATTCAACTGATAACCTTTAGACATAACAATGTCATAATCAGAACGAATCACTGCAGTAACTTCACATCCTCCAAGTTGAAGGGTGTAAGCTGCAACAACACCAACACCTCCCATACCAACTACACATACTTTTGTCATCTTTATTGATTGAAGAGAATTGGGAAATGGGAGAAAGATTAAAGAAAAAAAAGGTGAAATCAAAATTTCAATTCCCTTTTAAAAGGTCAGTTGCATGTAAAACTCGACGTTATAGCAGTTAAGGGCAACCGCAGCCGACTGCGATAGACCGCGAACATGTCTTATGAGCCACCCATCAACACTTTTTGATATTTAGTTAGTTTACTTAGTTGAAGATTATATAATGTTAGTTGTATCAGTTACTGTTATCGTTATGTTATGTTTTTGTTTTTATGAAAAACTGAGTACTGCTCTTTGACCTTTAGGACTTAGTGGACTCGATATATATAGTACTCACCTGGTATCTTGATACTCACTGATAATAATACTTTACAATAACAGGGAAAAAGAACAAAAATTTAACATTACAATTGTATAATAAGTTGTAAACCTCACTAAACTGTGCTTATCGATACAAAAATTTCCCCTTTTGGGTGGTTGTGTGTGTATATTTCTCGCCTAATGGAAAATCTGGGGACGGAACGGTTTGTTTTTGTTGCCGAGAAAGTATATAAAAGACCACGCCACCTTCAACTCCCTGTTAACTACTATCTGAGCTCTAAAATAGAAGGTATTTTATAATGGAGATCGATTACGTCAACGAAGACGGTAAGTAATTTATGGGGAGGGGAAACCACGGGGATTACGTACTAACAAAGTTATATCAGATATCGCAGCTTTTGATAGGGCCCTCAGAGATGAGTTCTTCTCAACACAAGATTCAAGTCAAGCAGACCTCACACAACCATTGGAGTCACAGAATAACATACCAGTGGAGAAGATAGTATCAAAGAATGACTGGGCCCCTATGCATTCCCGTATTGAGTCTGCAAAGTCAAAGAGATCTAGAAAGAAAGACGAGTATTTCCAAAGTTGGTCATATAAGGCACTCAGATTCCCTATTTTAGTACCCATTCTTCTATGGCTCGGGTTCCTCACCATCGTTTACTTCTTTCTACGTATCTACATTGCTCTCTATGAACGATATTTCCGTTGGACGGGCCGCAAGGGCCAACTACGTAAAATTTTGAGAGAGAGTAAGAACTATTCAGAATGGAAAAGAAACGCTCAGAAACTGGATGAATACTTAGGATTATCCAAATGGAGACAACGTCATAGATTTTACTATTATGACTATGATACTCTTGAAATGACAGTCCGTAAATTGAAAACTTTACAAAGGAAAGGTCACATTGAAGAACTGATGGCTGTATTACAAGGTTGTATCAAATCAAACTTCGCAGGTACAGAGAACCCATTACTATATTCACAAACTTATTATGGTACAAAGGAAATTGTGGAAGATTATAATTCAGAAGTTGTAAAAGCTTTACAACTGATAATAGATGATACAACAGTCGCCCCGGAAGTTAAAAGATCATTGTTCAAATCATTTAATAAGAACTTTGGTAAATCTGCATTGAGTCTCTCTGGGGGTGCTACATTCGCTTATAACCATTTTGGTGTTATAAAGGCTCTCTTGGAAAATGACGTTTTACCTACAATCATTAGTGGTACATCTGGTGGTGGTATCGTTGCAGCTTTAGCTGCTACGCGTACAAATGAAGAACTATCACAGTTGTTAAAACCGGAATTAGCTGCTCGTATAACAGCTTGTGAAGACAGTATGCTTACGTATATCCCACGTTGGTGGCGTACCGGTGCAAGATTTGATGCTAAGGATTGGGCTGAAAAGGCAACATGGTTCACCATGGGTTCAATGACGTTTAAAGAGATTTATGAACGTACTGGTAAAATACTGAACATTTCCACCGTCCCTGCTGATCCACATTCACCTGTTATACTTTGTAACCATATCACTGCTCCAAACTGTGTTGTATGGTCTGCCTTACTGGCATCATCTGCGGTTCCAGGTGTGTTGAACCCTGTGGTGTTGATGATGAAGGATCCTAAGACACAAGAATTGGTGCCCTTCAGTTTTGGTACAAAGTATAAAGATGGGTCGTTGAGAACAGATATCCCCGTGGAGGCACTGAATACTTACTACAATGTCAAGTTCTCAGTAGTGAGTCAAGTCAACCCACACATCTCCCTTTTCTATTTTGCACCAAAGGGATCTGTTGGTCGTCCTGTTTCAAGATCTAAGACAGGCCTTAGAGGTGGTTTTATAGGTGCCGGTTTGGAAACTTTCATTAAGTTGGAAAATCGTAAATGGTTACAGCTAATCAAAAGTTTGGACCTCCTACCACATATTCTGGATCAAGATTGGTCTAATTTATGGCTTCAAAAATTCAGTGGTACTGTGACAATTTGGCCAAAGTTGAATCCTTTCGATTTAAGATTCATACTGACGGATCCAACGGAGAAAAGGCTTGAGCATATGATTGAGAATGGAGAGAAGGCTACATATCCAAAGATACTATTCATCAAACATAGGTTAAACATTGAAAGAAAGATCTCGGAGGGTCTAAAGAAATACAAAACGAAGAAGAGTACCACTTCTACAAGAAATGAAGCCACTTTCAGTGATTCTGAAGATGAAATGAAGTTTTCAAGAGATCTCAGTATTGATTCAACAGTTGAAGGGTTACAACGGCAAGTTATGCTAGATGAACAGATGGATGATAGTAGTGAAGATGAAGAAGACGAATCTTCGGAGAAGATTGATCAACCCACTGATCCTGTCGATGATGCTAATGCAGTAAACTTTGGTGGATTTTTAAAAAGACGTGGATCTGCATGGTGGTAATTAAATTTATGACTTATTAATGAACATATATATATATATATATCCTTTATAGCTAACAGTTAATAAGTTAGGAAACTCACGTTCTTGCGTTATGAGCCTCTGAACTTTTTTTTTTGGGCCAAGAGCCTATGGCGAAACTCTCCCACTTAAACGTGCACTTCCAATTCATGAAAGGTCCTTATTGAAATCTTGTCAATCATTTTACAAAATGTCTAAGATCACCACTCTTTTACTCGATATTGAGGGCACTGTCTGTCCAATCACATTCGTTAAACAGGGCTTATTCCCATACTTCCTTTCCAAGCTTCCGGAAGTACTCGCACTTGAACAATTTCCATTAGATCCATCATCATCTACGGTTTGCTCTATTTTAAACGAATTCCCAGATGATGTAAAGACCAATGCATCTTCATTAGAGACTTATATTAAAGATTTGGTACAGAGGGATATCAAGGAGAAGAACCTCAAATCTCTACAAGGACTTGTGTGGCAGAGTGGATATGACTCTGGGGAGATCAAGGCACCATTATATGAGGATGCCATTATAGCTATGAAGACATGGAAGGCTAATGGGAAAGACATTTTTATTTATTCAAGTGGAAGTATTAAAGCTCAAAAGTTGTTATTTGGACACGTTGACATTGAAGGTAAAAGTACCGATATGAACTCATTGTTGGATGGATACTTTGATATTACCACCTCGGGTTACAAATCCGATAGCTCAAGTTATGAGAGCATTTTAAAAGACATTAAGAAGGATCCAAGTGAAGTTCTATTCCTAAGTGATAATGTCCTTGAGGTTAATGCTGCATTGAAAGCAGGAATGAACTCATATGTTGCAATGAGAGAAGGTAATGCCCCATTAAGCGATGATGATAAGTCAAAACTGATTTTAGTAGATGACTTCACTACAATTGATCTCTAATGATTGTGTTCTGTTATTATTACCAGAGAAATGAAAATGAGCAAGTGTATAAAAAAAAGCACAAAACTATTAGAATAAACAGCAGATCAATCGCAACAACAAGAACAAAGTAGAGAGAGAGAGAGAAAGACTTATATGTAGGGAAAGAAGAACTTAAAGAAGAACTTAAAGAAGAACCTTAATCAGCGTGATCACTGAAAAGAACGTTAGCAGCAACCTCTTCGTTCTTATCACAGGCGAAAAAGACCTGAATGACCAAATCTCTTTCGAAACCCAACTCCATAAGTCTGTTAATAGAGTCTTGTTCCTCTGCTGTGATTTCAATCTGAGCAGCACCTTCTGGAATTGCCTCTTCACCGAGATCAGCGTCTTCACCACCTGGACCTCCTTGAAGCACCATACGGATGAATTCTTCTGGATGTTGTTGAATCAAACTAGCGATTTGTGGGTTTTGAGCAGCGAGTTGTTCTAGAATTGGTTCCAACATCTCTGGATTGTTTTGAATCACTTCACGCAAACCATCCAAACCTGAAAGACCTGGAGATGTACCTTGAGAAGCACCGGCACCGGCACCACCAGCATTAGCAGCTGCAGCAAAGAGATCACCTTCTTCCATCTCTGCATCACCATCATCATCTTCTTCTTCATGGGCTTCTTCGACACTTTGTGGGATGATGACATCTTCGATTTCTTCACCTGTTGTAGATACATTTTCAGTAGTATCAACAACAGTAGTAGTTGGAACCTCTGTAGCAGATTCTGGTAAACCCATAAGTAAGTATTCAACTGCTCTATCTGGGTTATTGAAAGCTGCTCTTAAAGCTGCTTCAACTTGTGGACGTTCATAACCCATCTCCATCATTGATGCAATGGCTTTTTCTCTAGTTGAACCAGTGGCAAAAGTGGATGCATCAAAATCCTGAACTGGGATCTCTTCTGTTGTTGTAGTTGTAGTTGTTTGTCCAATTGGTGCCGGTGTTTCTTGTGTTGTAGAGACTGTTGATGCGACAATGCGTGGTGCAGAAGGTGTTTGTACGCTTGTTGGTTGTACTGGTGTTGATGGGGCTTCAACTTTCTTAGTCTTTGCTATCATAAAGATAACTTGATCATCTGCTTTGATTTTTGTATCTGCAATGGTCTTTTCATCCTGAAGAACCTTACCTGTCAAACTTCGTTAGTTTCTATAATGGAAATTGGGAAAGATACAACTTACCTGAATAGACAAACTTGATCTGCTTAGCTTCAACACCTTTGATGGCACCGAGCTTCTCCTTAGCAGCAATCACCTTTGAAAATTTGTTAGTATTCACCAAAAAAGGAACAAAAAAAAGAGCCACTCACAGTATCCGTTGGCTCGAGTTCCAGTGGGATCTTCTCCTTCTTAAAGTCCTTGAATATAACCTGCATTGTTTGTGTGTTCTCTGTTTGGTTGGACCTCGAGCTTTCGAAAGGCTTTGTGTTTTTTTTCTCCGGTGGCAAAAGCGAGAGTGCGGAGTTTCCCACGCAGACATAAATACTGCTAACTGCTAACTTCTAACTGTTATACTGTTATACTGCTAACTGCTAACTGTTTATACTGCTAACTGATATGAGCAGAAGACCATTACAGTACAGAAAGGAAGCAGAGGCTCAAGTTGGGGAAGTCCAGGCCATCAGAGGACCCAACAGTGCGCTAACGGAGTTCTTGCGTCAGCAGGGTATCAGTGCAGAACAGATTAGACAACGTCATTTAGAGAGAAATGGTGAAGAAATAGGTGAAGAAACAGGTGAAGCACAAGTTATTGTTGACATTGAAGAAGATAGAGAAGAAGAAGAAGAAGAAAATGACAGAGAAGAATTGGAGATAAGAATAGCTGCTAGACGTAAACGACGTGCAGCTGCTGGTAAAGATGATGAATACACTGATTCTGATGATGAGATTGTGGAACCGAGACAAAGACCGAGAAGAAAAGTCGTTGGTGAAGAAGAGACGTGTGTTAGTTGCTTTAATAAGTTTATCATCAACGTTTATTCCAAAGTCAGTGATGGTGGTTATATGTGTCCTGATTGTACAAAGAAACAACTTGATAAAGAACGAGCATTGAAAAAAAATCAATTGATCTCTAGAAAGAAAAGACAAAAACTTGCAGTTGCATTATTAGATCGACAAGATGTTAAATTACCAAGTTTACAAGATCTTGCCATTAAAAAAGTCACTGAAAGAATTTATGACGTTGATGAACTTGGTGATATTGGTGATATTAACATGAAAAAAATTGCAAGAATCTTATGTAAAAATAGATCATTGGATGATAACACTTTGAAATTATTTCTTGATTCACAAACTTCAAAATTGGAATTTTGGGATTGTTCAGCTTTAACAATTAATGCTTATAATCAATTGGTTTCATATTGTCCAAAAGTGGAATCTTTAACATTATTAATGTGTGGTCGATTTCATAATGATAATTTAAGATATTTTGGTTCAAATTTATCAAATTTATCCAGTATTGAACTTGATGGACCTTTCTTAATCAATAATGATACATGGCAAACTTTTTTCAAAAATCTTGGATCAAGATTGAAAAAATTTAAAGTATCAAATACTCATAGGTTTTCAGATGAAACTTTCCAATTGATGTTAGAAAATTGTGGTGAAAATATGGAATCTTTGAAATTATCAAGATTAGATGGTATTTTAAATAAATCTTCTTATGATTTAATGCCTGCATATTTAACTAAATTGGAAAATTTGGAATTATCATATCCACATCATGAAGATCTTATAGATGATGCATTATTGATTAACTTATTAAGTATAAATGGTGAGACTTTAAGATCTTTAACATTAGATGGTTGTTCAGGTTTAACTGATGAATTTTTAATTACTGGATTAAGACCATTTGGTGGTTCCATACGTCATTTATCATTACAATTATTAGATCAAATCACTAGTGAAGGATTTGTTGGATTATTCCATGAATGGGAAGAAAACTTGGGTATGAGTGAAATAAATTTACGTAAATGCTTTTCATTAGCAGATGAAGGTATTGTGGAAATGTTATTACATTCAGGTTCAACATTAGTGGAATTATCATTGAATTCTATAAAGGATTTGACCACTATAACTTTCCAAATAATGAAATGTCCAAATTTAACATATCTAGATTGTGGATTTGTTAGGGCAGTTGATGATTTGATGTTGGAATTAATTGGTAAGAATTGTACTCAATTGAAAGTTATAGATTGTTATGGTAATAATAGATGTACTGGCGAGGCAAAGATAAGGCAAGGTTTAAAAGTTATTGGAAGACAAAGTGATACAGTCTAATGTGTGTATATATAAAAAAAATTTAGTTGAACAACTCTGGTGCAACTTTTGGTAATTCAAGTAAATCTCTAATCAAAATTGCACCTTCACAAGTTGAACCGAGATCTTCATCTCTTTCAACAAAGTGAATAGCCTTTTTGAATCCTAATTTAACAGCAGTTTCAATATTTGAAGCACTATCATCAACAAAATAACAATTGCCAAATGATTTACCACCAGCTTCTCTTAATGCCCTTTCAAATGCACTTGGTTCAGGTTTACAAACAAAATTTTGTAAACCATAATCACAAAATGATAAACCATCAAACATATCACCAATTCCTAATAAAGAAACACAACGTTCACCATGATTTTTATAGGCATTTGTAAATAACCATAATCTATCAACTTTATTAGAACTTCTTAATCTTTGTAACATCTTTCTTAATTCAGGTTCCGGTTTAAGTATATCTTGTAATGGTAATGCATCATCAACTTTCTCATTATATTCTAATCCATCAATCTTATGGAATTTAACCAATCCTTGAATAGCCAATCCATAAGTTGTATAGTACTTATTATGTAATTCTGAAGCTTCTTCATCTGATAAATTCAAAGTTCTAACAAAATAATCATGAATGAACACTTGCATCATATCATGGATCTTAGTAGATCGTTTATAGAGACAATTATCAATATCAAAGAAGAAGATCGGTCCATCAGTTATTGGTGCAGGTCCATATTTATACGGTAATGTAACTTTTGCACCTTCATGGTTTAATGATTCCAAATGTAATCTGTTCTTTTCAAGAGAAGTTTGTATATGCAAATCGTATCTTGACTGGGTAGCTGAGTCTGTGATACTACTTGTATATGGTGAAGTCATCATTTGTCTTAATAACCTTGGAAGACGTTGAAGATTCATAGTTTTGTGGGAAATTTTCCTGCTTTTTTGTTTACGATGGATTGTTGCCCCGTGTCCAAATTATATACGGAGCTAAATTTATCTCCGCCGGTGCAATCAAATGGTTGCTTAATTATTCCGTCGTAAGAGCTGATAAGAGCCTTTTATATGTTGGTTGTCTTATCATATGAGAAGTAAATATGTACGCGGGTTGCCTTTTAATGTGGTTGTTTAATCCGAGGAGCGGGCCCGCCTTTTTTCAGGGGGTACGGTGTTTCCTGCTATCGGAGAATTCCGGATTAACAATTTTATTAGAAGGTGTCTGGATGCGGTATGGATGATGTTCGGATGTATGCTTTTGACTTATGTTTAATACAATATTGAGTTAATAACAGGGGTTATATATATTTTGAAAAAATGTGTTATATTTAATTTAGTTCAATGGTTATATCTATATTGTTTTGATAGATCAATTTAAGGTTTTTAGGAGGACCACTGAGATTCTTAGAATGGAATCTGTTTGAAATGAGTAGAAAAATTAATGGACTCACTATTTCTGTTGAATTAATTATTAATTAATATTAAATTAATATTATATTATATATATTATAGTATAATATATTATATTATATAATTCGTATATTATATATATATAATATATATATATATATATATATTAAATAATAAGTATATCTGTTGTATGGCAAACGTTATAGGTTGAGTGTAAGAGACATATAATCGTAGAATACTGTATAAATTAGTGTATAAAATAAACTTTTTTTTTAGTCCATAGTATACTTTGATACCTGTATATACTAAATACATATAACAAACCCAATATAATCCATTATAAACTGTTAATTCCGCGGTTTTTTTTTTTTAAAGAAAATCATCTAGCTATATTAAGTAATAATATATACGGTAAATAATTGGCATACCCTTTAGAGGTCTACCACAAAAACCCATACTGCCGAAATGTATAGTATCCTTTCAAAAGCGTTACTTTTAAAAGTGTTACTAACTGCTTTGTTGCGTCTTGGATTTCAAAAGTCCTTCGCACTTACACTATTTTTGTTTCCCATACCAGTATCTTGACTTACTCAGACCCACTTCTACTCTTTGTGATTGTCCCTATGCGTGCCATTTCGGGGTGCGGCGGGAGCGAAATCTATCCAGCGTCAGTGGTTAATGGAGGAAAACCCAAACAGGTCTCCCTCCAAATCATCATAAGCCGTTCAATCCCCAATGTTCATTCTACTCCAACCTAGGCTGTTGTAGAACTATTTATCGGCATACCGTTATGTTGACTATCGTTGTGTATGTGTGAAATTCTTTATCATCTCTGCAGAGTGTTTCAATTCTTAAGTTTACTTAATTCAGTAACTTCCATAATATTCAATTCTTGATTCCTTGGTCCTTTTGAAATTTGTGATGATTTCTTGGGTCCGTCGTTCATTGATGCTGTAGTCCGTGAGGATTACATGACTGTGTCGTCGTTTCTGACGAATAGTCCAAACCAGTTCAATGTAGTTATCCAGCATGATGTA